>CAUYQV010011202.1:0-59325 GCA_963574575.1 Galagoides demidoff | reverse complement strand
GGAGACCCTGCAGTTACGATGGAGTATTTTACTCACATCATTAAAATGGAGTTTTTTCTTTTCACCCACATCAACCTTTGAGTCATGTCCTCTGCACAGATGGGCCGTTTCAACCCTTATCTGATAGGCTGACTTGACTGCACAGTTGGGGTTCCCTGTAGGAGGCTTTTACACCTGGCCTGCAGGCCCCCACCATGTTTTCCCAGGTCTCTTAGGGCTTCAATAAAAGCGAATAATACTCACAAGTCTTTTTGCTCAGTTTCTGGAATTAAAAGAGCACATTTCATTTAATTTTTGTGGGATTTACCCCACAGCTTCCGTTGGGGAATGACCTGTCCTGACAGGACAGGTGAACTCACTGTTAGGAGACACTGCCCTACCTGAAACATACAATACCTGGATTCCCTGTAGTGAAGAAACTCCCATGTAGAGGAAAACTCCATAGAGTACTGGCATTGGAATAAACTGGTGACAAAGGGCAGAAAGACCAGAAGTTAATTAAATCTGGTATCACAGCATACTCAAGACTAAACTCCTAAACTCTAAATCTCTGAGAATGAAATAAAGTCACTATAAGCATCATTTTATATGATGCCTTTCATATAAAAAGGCATCATATTAAAGCTGCCTTTACATATCTACAAGAAAAAGCAAAAGCAGAAACTGACAATGATAAAAATCATTTTGTTCCGAAATGGGTTGAAATGTGAGCTAAATCATAAGCCTCATATATCACCCCTGGCTGGCCATTCCTGGTCCATAGGGATGGGAAGACAGACAGACACAGACACACACAAACAAACCCTTCCTTTAAAAGGAAGCGACACCTTTTAAATCTTCTAGGATCACACAATCATCTCTTTAGGGATTTAGGGTATTTTACTATAGACTAAAAAAGTTTCCTTTATTTTTGTACTGAGCAGAGACTTGAGGGTAAGAGTGGGGAGGTATCTTATCACGGAGGAAATTACTTAGGGAGAAATACTAATATTATTATATTGCACTTGAATGTGCACTCAGCATTTGAATATGACTTTCCTTTCACACTCCCAGCATCTTCAGAGCAACTCGGAGGTATGGAAATGGAGTCTCTAGAACCAAAGCAAGGAAAATCTCAGAGCCAAAACTAAATTTGACTTGCTTTCATTCCCCAACATAATTCCTCTCAAAATTAAAAAAAAAAAAACCCATTGGATTCTATGTTGCTACAGCTCTAGAGTGACTAGCTATCCTAATTCAGTGATAACCTTGTTTATAGAACTATTAAAAGGCATCCTGAAGAATCCTCCTGAGACAGTTATAGGAAGGCCAGGTGACAGCCCCCACCACGCCTTCATTATATTCTTGGAGGAGCAGCACACTTTGGGACCCTCCGGATTGCACCTAGACAAGGGGTGGGAGAAGGAGTTGGGCTGGGGCAGTGAGTAGAAGGAGGTAAGGGGCATGAGGACAGGTGGGTGGCAAGGATGAGTGGTTCAGAAATCTTTACCACCCCTCTCAATTCTCACCCGTGAAGAGCAGCTGCAGTACAGGCTGGCACGGTTGAAGATCTGCTAAAAGAGGGAGAAAGGAGGCGAGGGAGACCAGGCTTTAGCACGGTGGGGGCCTGGCAGTACAGCCAGCGAGATTTCCTTTTCACCCTATTTGGATGGATGCAAGCCTTACACCTACAAATTTTTTTTTTCTCATGTTCAAGGTATCTTCCACCTTTCAAAAAAAAAAAAGAAAAAGAAAAGCCCTCTTTTAGCCCTATCTCTGACACTAGCCACTGCCATTTTTGTTCCACTTCTCTGAGAAACCTCTTGAAAAACTTGTCTACACATGTACTCCTTACTGCCTCAGCCCCTGCTCACTCTCCAGCTACCTGCAACTGGACTTCTGCCCTACAGTTCCAGTGAATTCCCTGATTACATAGCTCCCTACCCCTGCCCTCAAGTCTGTGGAAATTTCTTTAGTACATGTTAAAATAGCCCAAATCCTTCAGGAGATGATTATGTGATTACAGAAGATTTAAAAGGCATCATTTCTGTAAATGAAGTGTGTGTGTTTGGAGGGGAGAGGGTTATCTGTCTGCCTGCCTGCCTGTCCGTCTCCATGAAGGAGGAAGAGCCAGACAGGGGTGAGATTTGTGGCCTGTGATTTAACTAACCTATGTAATCATTTCATTTCAGAACAAAATGATATTTATCATTGTTAGCTTCTGCTTTTGCTTCTACTTCTAAATCATGTAAAGCCTGCAGAAGGTAAAGCAGTCTGCTGAATCTGCTTTTGCCAAGTTAGGTGTCCCTGGTGATAAACTCATTGGTCTTGGTTTAGTCTTCGTCTTTCTAGCAGCTTCTAGCCAATCCCTCCTTCTTGAAACGCTCCCCTTGTTGGGCTTCCCTGGTACCACACCCTCCTGGTTCCCCCCACCTCTCTGGCAGCTCCTCCTGAGACTCTTGCATCTCCTGCTCTGCCCCTAAAGCCCGCTTTTGTCCTTGGTCCCTCCTCTTTTTCATACCTACCCTTCTCCCTGAGTCATTTCATCTACTCCCTGGGTTTCCAACACTCCCTTTGTGCTGCCGACTCTCAAATTTATATTTTAGTCCAGAACCCTCCTCAAGCCTCCTCATTCAGATGACTCCCAGACATCTCACTCGAAATCTGATTACAGCCCCACTCTCAAAAAATCATACAGCCTTCTATGTCTTTATAAATGCCATTGCTCTCCACCAGATGGTAAAGTCAGAAACCTGAAAAGCTTCTTTGAATTTTGTATTTTCCTCACCCCCATTCCACAACTAGTCAACCAGCAAGACCTTGGGCTCTGCCTCCAAGAAGCCATGCCTTTTTATCCGTCCCTGTGACCAATTTCCTTACCCAAACCACCATCATCTCTCACCTGTAAGCCTCATTGGTCTCTCTGCTTCTATTCTTCCCCAACCCTAAAAACTTATTCTCTAGACATCAACCAGAGTGATCCTTTGAAAATACTAACTGTCCCTCTCCTGTTAAAATCCTTCAAAGGTGACCCTTGCCAGTGTCAACAAGCCCCTCCCGCCTCTTCCATCTCATCTCACTGTGCTCTTGCCTTGATTCACGTCTCTGACCACGTAGCCCTGATATTTCCTAGAACACATATCACTCTTTCCCTCCTCGGGGCCTGACCAGGCTGCTTTTCTCTCCTCTCTCCAGGCTGTCTCTACCATCTGTGGCACGGCTGGCTCTACCTCATCTTCAGTGTCGTCTCCTCAACAAGGCCTTCTTTGACTACCCTAAACAAAATGGAACCCCCTTTACTCTCTGTAGCAAAGAGAGCATTATATATTTCCTTTGTATTACTTACCACATTCTGTAATTATCATGTTTACTTTCTTAACCAATTTTTTAACCCCTTAATATCTATCTTACCCTGCTTTTTTAGGGTAGGGATTTTTACATGCATCAGTTTGACGCCACTGTATTCCCAGCACCTAGCACAATTCCTGGCACTAATCAGGCATTCAATATTTGCCTTAACAGTGAATGAGTGTTACCTTTAAGATAGCTGTCATAAAAACTGAGCATCCCATCAGCACAAAAATCATAAGGCCTGTCACTCTCTGTTCTCGGATGCCTAAGAACTTGGGTTGTTCTCCAGGAGCAGAGCACTCAGATTCCAGCTTGAGGCTGTTCACATGTGTAATGGACAGGACAGTTGCAGCCACAAACCAGGGTAGGCCCATGATGGAGCAGACACCCAGCATGATAGCCACCATCAGTAGGTCCAGGTGGTAGCCACATCCTTTCTGTGGAGAAACAGAGTCTTTGTTACCATTATATTGGCCATAGTGGGGCATAGAATAGTGAGCTAAGGCTCTCAGGTCCAAAGTATGAAAGGGTATATTGGTAAAAAGGAAGGGGTCCAGAGATCACAGAAGAGTCTTCTAACCCCTCTTGGTTTGGAGGAAATAAGAAAAAGAAAAGTTGTTAGCTTACTTCAAGTCTCATACATTCAAAGATCCATTCTTCCCCAGAGACCAAGCCACACTGTGACCATTCTAGATGGTAGACACTACAGGAATTGGAGATAATGTCCTTATTGAATTCCTGTAACACAACCCCAGATTTTGATGTTGCCTCCTCTGTTACCTCCCTGGGGTCCTTGGGCTCAAAGTTTTCGGAAATCCTAGCAAGGGACACACACCAATTGGAGAATACCTGCCTCTAGGAAATAGTGGCCGAGGCTCTGATCTGAACCTTAGGAAGACAAGCTGTACAGTTGCCTAACACAGAGCATATAGCTATAGGGACCACTAGGCCACCTGCACACCTGCCTATAGGTTTGAGAGGATAGTAATGGAGTCCAAGCTTCTTTCACATCATACCACCATGCTCTACTCTAGTCTCATTTCCAAACCAATCTTTGCTATTAATGGAAGGAATGAAAACCTCTTATGATCCCCTTCTATGACTGTTTTTAGCCCAGGTTCTATAGTTCCTCATCTAGATGGACTTATCCTAAAATCAAAATGTATAACAGGTTGCCATAGCAGTCTTCTAGGTCAGAACCTCTTCTTACCTTGAGCTTATGCTCCTTCCTGTTAATGATGACAGCTGTGATCTGTTGGTCCATGAATATCAAGATGGTGCAGAGAAGAGCAGGGATGATTGCAGCTATCACAGTCCACCAGGGATTGGGGCCAATGGGATTAATAATCCACCCTCGATCATCTCTTGTTGGCTAAGAGAAAGAAAACAAGGCATTATTTTTTATATTTTAAATTAAGTACAGTCATAAACAGATCAAACTGGATCATACTATCTACATTTCTTTTTACTCTTGAATAAGAATCATTTTTTTAAAAAAAAAGTTCAAAATACAGCAGCGCCTTAGGAAATTTATGACCTTCTCCCAAATCTCCTTTGAAATAGCCAATCCTCAATTATCAGCTTTCTGTGGAATATTCATTAATCCTGCACTTTCACTTACTCTCTAAGTCCCTGTGCAGAGAGAAAGCAACTTTATCTCAACATTAGCCCAAGTAAAATATAATGAACAACTAAATCTTTTGTCAAAAAAAATTTAATGACTTTCAAAGACAAATATAAATAACTCAAATTATCCTCCTTACTACTTCTCTCCCGAAACCATGTAATGTGTGTCTACAGCACAAACAAAGCAAACTGAAGCCAACTGCATGTAATCTCTTGGGCTTGGAGTGGATCATTCCAGGAGCCCTCTCTCATCAGCAGCAAATCAAAGGCCTAGGCATCAGAGACTTGAGATGGAGCCCAGAACTGCTGAACTTGGACACTTGTTTGACCTAGGACCCTATTCAATGCACCTGTAAAACAACTATTTATAAATATTATTGGGATGTTCATGATATACCTAAACTCTTCTAGATCCTCAACCCACTTTCCCCTGTCCCCACCCAGTATACTCTGGAGAAGACAAGCTTACCTTTTTTGGCAAGTGGTATTGAAGGACAGAAGGCCAGGGATACAAACTGACCCAGAGTTGACCCAAATTCAATGAACAAAAAGCAAACACTGTTATATCTGAAGCATTTGGGTCCCTATTAGTAATACTCTAGGTCTCAAAACCTCTTCAATAACACTACCAAGTCCCAAATTATGAATGGGTTAGTTTCTAGAAGTTTGCAGAGTCTGTGTTTCTTTAGTAGCAATGTTCTAAGTGGTAGTTAAGTACTTAGACCAATACCAAAAGTTGTTAAACCCTTAAAGATATTATAGACCTTAGTAATAGTACTAGCCTTTAGATTGAGTCTTGGTAGCTGGGAGCCAAGGGACCTAACAGGGAAGGGAAGAAGGAAGAAGATTCCTTCTCTGTCTCCTGAAAGTGGAGCCTGCCAAAAACAATATTTTCTTTGACATTTTCCCATTTCTCATCTCTCTCCTATTTCCCAGAGGTCTTTTGCCAGATGTCCCAGAAATTTGGTGCCTCCTGACTATCTTAAACCTACCCACCAGGGAACCTTGACAAGGACTGCCTAATGCTTTCCAAGTACCTATTTTCCATAAAATCCTTTCCTCCTTCGGGGCTGATCTCAGCTAGGTTTTAGAGTAGAGGTTCTCAACCTTCCTTATGCTGCAACCCTTTAATACAGTTCCTCGTGTTGTGGTGACGCCCAACTATAAAATTATTTTCGTTGCTACTTCATGAAGTAGTATGAAAATTTAGAGAGAGAGCTGACTGTGCTTATTCACACAGGTGGGAATGCCATATTCTCTGGGGGATATTATAAGGGGGTGTTCATTAATTCATTAATTTCTAACTAGTGGAATTTCAGCAAATTGAACAAAATTTAAATTTCTTAGACAACATGGAAAAAGATACTTTTAATAGGCTTACTTTACGGAGACAGAAAAGAGAAAGAGAAGAAAAGGCCTGCTGCGTGGGGGCATTTACGAGTCAGGGATTACCTCATTCCTGCCTGCCTTTTCCGCACCTCTCCCATCTTATTTCATAATTCTTCTCAAGACACTGAGTATGCCTGGGTTTTCTCTCCTTTCCCCCCTACAGGGATCTATGGAATTGCACACAGCCCTTCTACCTGTTACTCAATTAGTCCCCAAACTGAAACAGATTTAAAGTTCTCAGGTATTAACCATCTGTTTCACTTTGTGTATAGGTTTTTTGAAAAATACTATGAGAGTTATAGAAACAAACAGCACGGTAGGGTTGAAGTGATGTCATGATTATTCCAGCAAGGGTCTAAGGCTCCCGGTGAGGTCCCTCTTAGTTCCATTCTCCTTCTACAGGGCAGGATCATTCAGGGGAGGGTGGAGTCCTTTCCCTTTTCTGCCCTTCCTAGTGCCCCTAGAGAGTGGATACTCAGAGAAAGTGCTGTGATAAGACTTGTTCCTGGACCCATGTTTACCCAGTATCTGGCATACATTTATGTAAATGTGCATATTCTATTGTTTTAAATCGTAACATTTTAAAAACAATAAGTGGTATTAATGATAATAAATAATACTTTTCATTCATTCAACAACCTTAGTTTCTCTGTGCTCTGACTTTTCTGACTTGAACTTAGCTAAGCCTGAAGAGTTCGCTTTTCTGAACAGCAAGGTGTGCGGAACAAGGTTTGGATTTAGAGGATAGTACGACTCATCTTCTGATTAGGATGTGGAAGGCCTTTGAAATCAACTTGGGATCAGATTCTATGAAACTACATGAATGAACCAAGAACCCTGAGATCTCTTTACCTTGAACACACTGGGAACCTGAAGCTTTGGTGATGGGACTCCAATCAAAAAATCAATAATCACCATTGTGAAGATAGTGAGGAAAACGGCAAAGTCGCTCACCATGGAGCGTACCTAGCATTGAGAAAAAAAAGTATTTTAGTAGGTTTAAGACAGTAGAAAAGAATTTAGTATTGTAAAAAGTTTTAAAGTCCCATTAGAATGCTTTCATTCTGTGGTTGCACTAGTACAACAAGCATATTTAAACAACAGGAACATATTAACACACCCACATTGGTTCAGGCTCTAGTTCTGATCACTTGGAATTACATTTTAATTCCAAGGTCCCTAGCACTAGCCAAAATCTCAGCGGTGATATCAACTCCACTTCTCCCTCGTACCAACATCCAATCTATCTGCAAGTCCTGCTGGCTCTGCCTTCAGAGCACCTCCAGAATCTGAGCACTTCTCCACCTCCACTGCTCCCATCTGATTGAAGTCACCAGCAGCTCTTGTTTGGGTACCTACAGCAGCCTCTTGACTTGCTCCTGCCTTTGTCCTCTACAATTTTCTCATATAAAACTTAAGTTGGATCATGTCAGTCCTCCACCAAACCCTGACATGGCTTCTGGTTTTACTGAGTTAAAATCCCAAAAAGCCTTCTGGGTCTGAGGCCCACACAACTGGTAGCCTTGGCCTTCCGGGTCCAGATCCTACTGCCCTGCTGCTTGCTCACTCTGTTCCAGCCACACAGACCTCCTTACTGTTTTCTTAAGCTGTCAGGCTCACTCCTGCCTCCGGGTGTTTGTACCTGCTCATCCCTCTACTGAGATGCATTTCCTCCAGGTAACCCCCTGGGTACTCAGATATCACCCTCTCCCTTCGGTTCACTCAGATATCACCTTCTCCATGAGATCTTCTCTGACGATCCTACTTGAAAGTGGCCACCACCCCACTACTTCCTGCACTCTTTCCTCTTTTATTTTTCTCCGTAGCTCTTATCTCCATCTGTTGGGGATTCTTGTCCAATTTAGCACCTGCCCTAGGTGGACTGTCCCACTTCATGACGTGTGCCTGCCTTAGTCTGACTTCTAACGGAGACAGAGCAATATAGATAGTGTGTCTTAATCACCTGGAATATCACTGGTACTTACCCTGACTATGCTTTAAAGCCTAAGATTTCCAGCTCCTCCTCATGTTTCTTTTTTGTTTGTTTTAGTTCTTCTCTGCATGTTATATAAATTCTCTGAATGTTCACCACCCCTCTACCCACCATGAAGCCCCTTGACCATCCTGGGGCCCAGGGGCCCTGCTCTCTGAGCTTCTATGGCACTTACACCCCAGGCTGGCATCCAACTATTTACTATTGTTGCTTATGGCGCCTGGTTGTTTCATGAGTTTCCCCTGCCTATGTGATGACAGATACCAATTTTTAAACTTCTTTGGCAACCCCCATAGCACTTAATCCAGGCCTGACCAAGTAGTCAGCACCCAGTTGCCACTTGTTAACTATTCGTCCAGACAAGAAATAGAGACCCATAACTTATTTAGCATGTGCCTCCCCAAACTATCGTGCAGGCTCACTGAAGTCTGAGAACATATTTCCGTCATGTACATGTGTACAGTAAATAGCTGATCATCTGAGTCCCCCACCCATTCACATGTCCTGTATTGTAAATGTGCCTGATTGAAGCCTCACAGAAAAACCACTATCTCCTCCAGATTTGAGCTTCCATCCTGCCTGCCTTCCTTTCTGTATGTGTAAATGTAGCTGTTTATTTAAAACAAGCAATAAATTATCTCTCTCTCTTTCCATCACAGGCAAATACTCTCTCAGAACATTTCATATAGTTTCAATAACAACCGACTGGTGCAACATAGAATCAGTGCAACCTCTTTCAGGAGCCAAAATTGAAACCTGCCAGGCAGGTGGGTACAGGCAACAGGCTGGCCTTTGCCGAGACCAGGAGAAGCAGTACGTCAAAGGCAGCACGATTTACCTGTCTTTGAACAGACTAAACAATACCTGAGGAAGAGAAAACAAAAGAGAACGTTGCCTAAAATGAAACATATATTCCCAATACCCTCATGTGGCTAATATCCTTGGCATCTGGAAGATTCTAGAAAAATAAGAACAGAGGTAGAAGCTCCCAGGCAATGCTGAAGATAGGCAGTTTGGGGTTCATTTGCATTTGTTTTTTAAATAGGGTCTTAAATATGCATTGGTTCTTAGGCAGAAAAATCCTCTACTTTCTGGAAGTGTTCTGTTGCCTCGCAGGGCTCCTGATTCCAGAGAAAATACCTATGTTGCTTCTGTTTGTTCAGATGCTCCACAGAATTCCTGCTCCCACCAATGGGATCTCACTGCCCACCGCACACCATGGAGTCTAGCGTACTACTGTCCCACAGAGGTGCAACGTTAGCCACTTGTCTAACTTTAAATTCCTTAGTTGCCGCATTTTAAAAAGACAAAACTAGGTGAGATGATTTTAACAATATTTATTAAATTATTAATATTTTATTAAATCAATATATTAGAAATATTATCATTTCAGCATACAATCAGTATAGAATATTGATGAAATTTTTAATATTATTTTTAGGTACCAACCCTTCAAGATCTGGTGTATGTTTTATGTGTACAGCATAGGACAAGTCAAATTTCAAGTGGTCAATTACAACATGTGGCTGTTGACACCACAGGCCTAGAGAATTCAATGCAAACTCTTTCAGGGTGAGTTTCTGAATGCAAAATCTGCATGACACTATGGCGATGATCTACAAATCAGCTTAAGGGTGCAGAAGCTTGTTCTGTAACTCGGAATTTTTCACCTAAAGGACAAGGCACATTTTATCTCTCCTCTCCCCCAGCTCTGCCCCAGTGCTTGGCCATCTCCCCGCAGAAGATACCTACAAGATGATAAAAAAACATCCTTTCTGTGATAGACAATTTTTTCAGCACTTAGTTAGGGATCATAGCTGTAGCTGAAATTTGAATTTTTAAATATTCTATAAATGTTACAGATTTAGCTGAAGGTGGCTCTGAGTCTTTTGTAGGTGGGTGTTGTGAATGGATTTGTTTTTTGAGGAGGATGGAGGCATGGACTGGAAAGTTGTGAGATTCAAGAGTGGAAAAAAATGGGATAATTGGGCCAGGTGTGGCAGCTCATGCCTATAATCCCCACACTTGGGAGGACTGCTTGAGGCCAGGAATTCAAGACTAGCCTGAGCAACACAAGAATCTCTCTACAAAAAAAATTTAAAAATAAAAAAATTAGCCCTAGCAAGGCATGGTGGTATATGTCTGTAGTCCCAGCTATTTAAGAAGCTGAGGCAGCAGGATATCTTGAGCTTAGGAGTTTGGAGTTGCTGTGAGCTATGAAGAGGCCACTGTATTCTAGCCTAGGTGACAGAGCAAACAAACAAATAAACAAAACAGAAAAAAACCTCAAAAAGGCAGCCATAGTGAACTATCATATGTCTTAGGCATCAAAAGAGTTAAGTTTCTTTTTTTACTTAATGAAGTTAAATAATTCGTAGCTTATAATCTTAAAATACTGATTCAATGCCATTGATTTTCCAAATTTCTATTTATAAAATTTTATTATACACATGGTATCCTTGTCCACCTTTTCTTTTTTTTTTTTAGAGACAGAGTCTCACTTTATCACCCTCTGTAGAGTGCTATGGCCTCACAGCTCACCGCAACCTCCAACTCCTGGGCTTAGGCGATTCTCTTGCCTCAGCCTCCTGAGTAGCTGGGACTACAGGCGTCCGCCACAATGCCCAGCTATTTTTTGTTGCAGTTTGGCCGGGGCTGAGTTTGAACCCACCACCCTTGGTATATGGGGTGGGTGCCCTACCCAATGAGCCACAGGTGCTGCTGCCCCTTGTCCACCTAATCCAAATCCCTAATTGTCACCCCCAGTCTCCAAAAAGGCCTTTGCTTTGTAATATCTTTAGAAACTATCCCTTTTTGATGTATATTTGGAGTCACTATTCTATGACACTCAGCCTTCAGGGGAATGGGTTTGCTAAGGCTGCTTAGCATAGGAATTTCCACAGGAATCAGTGACTCGAGTAACAGAGTGGGACTGCTTTAGGACATCCAAGTCAGCATTACCAGGTGACTCCAGTGGGCACACTTTAGTAGAGAATCACCATAGCATGAGCTCCCACCTTCTGCCAATCCCATTTATTCCCAAATTGAAGAAAATATCAGATGAGACAAAGCAGGAAGCATACTCTACTAGGATCCCCCATGGCATACCCCCTTCTGCTCTGTCACAGTTCATCAGATCAAATCTCACTGTATTCTCTGACTGCACAGAGAGGGCAGGAGTCATCACATTATTGTGCAGATGAGGAGAGTGAGGCACAGGGCGGATGAAGGAATTGCCCAAGACCCACAGTCAGATGAGGGCAGCACCCAGGTCTCCAAACCATGGGCCTTGGATGCCACATCCCTCACTCCCATGGTCATGGTGTTAAGTGAGCCAGGGGCCCCAGTTATAACCAGAATCTCTAATCACCACACCTCACCATACCCTAATCCAATATTTGTTTTAGATTTCACCTAACTTGGTTCTACTTTATTTTGTTACAGTTTCTAGAAAAATCTTTTCAACCAAATACATGTTAAGCAGATAGCAATAAATTCTTTTTCATTTGACTGAATAATCTGAAATAGCAACTCCAGAGACTCTGAAATTTGGTCCAGAGCAGTAGGAAAATCATAAAATACCACTGTTCCACTCTTTCTCACATTTGAAACTCTGATTTAATTGCAGGTTGCAACTAAAATAACTGAAAGAACCAAAATGGAAAGGATGGTCTTTCATAATAGCTTAGAAAGTTTCTTTGCATCTGAAACCCTTAACGTGTCCAAGGTCACACTATTGGTCACATCAGACAAGCAGGGAAGGCAAGTCAGGAGGTGATAAACCAAAAAAGTGCAGAGATGAGACTCTGGCCCAGAAAAGAAGGGAAATGGAGGCAAAGAAATGAGAAAACTGCAGACAAATTTGGGGCATTTAGCATGATTCCCAGGAGTTATCATGCAGTGTGATAAAAAGAGATTAGCTATTTTAACTAAAACACTAAACCTTTTAGGGAAAGGGCTGCTGAGAAGCAGAGGATTTATCTACCCTTGGCAAAGTACAATATTATGCTGCTGTGGGCATCTGGCATGGTACTACCAAATGTCACAAACTCAAGCGAATTCTTGACAGCACTTAAGGGTAAACTCAGCTTCCCCCCCCTTTTTTTAAATTCCTTAATATCTAAAGGGGGAGCTCATTTTTTAAACTGTTCCTAAGTTTCAGTTTAATTAAAATATTTATTTGCTTTTTCCAGATAATGCTTAATAGTTAACATTTAAAAACCAACCCATCGCAGATTTTCCAGCTCACTGTAAAGATCTTATAATCTCACACACATTCATGCAATCATATTATGAATTTTGATATGATTTAAATTAAAGATATTTCATTGCAAATGCTACATTATTTATGCCTGGGTCAGAATTATCATGTGCAATGAAAAAAACATTACGTCACAAATAAAGCCCCACCCAATTGATGATTTTCTATACGAAACAAAAATGGGTTTTTCATTTACTAGGGGTAAAGCCACACCATTGGCCACACTACTAGGTTTCTCTAGAAACGACTACTCCTGACCGCCATGTGAGGAGAGGGAGCACAACCCCATTTTTAATATGCTGATGGCAGATCCCCCACCAGCAAAATGAATACCTTTTTTATATCATCCTCTTCTTGAACACTCATAAAAACTATTACAATAGCCTATCATCACTCATAGAAGTTTTTCCCAGTTCTATTTCTAAAGGCATCAAATGACCATGCTCTTTAAATAAACAAACAATAAACAAACTATAAATACCCCCTACATTCCTTCATGTCTGGCTATCCCAACTTCTTTTTCTCTTTTTTTTCTCTTTTTGCAAATTAAAAAGGTATATGGCCAGGCACAGCCATGGCCTATAAACGCCTATAAACCTAGCGTTTTGGGAGGCCAAGGCTGGAGGATTGCTTGAGTCCAAGAGTTTGCAAACAGCCTGGGCAACACAGCCAGACTGCTTGTCTACAAAAAATAAAAAAATTAAAAAAATTAGCCAGGCATGGTGGTATATGCCTTAGTCCTAGCTAGTCAGGAGTCTGAAGAAAAAGAATCACTTGAGTTCAGTAGTTCAATACCAACCTAGGCAACATGGCAAGGTCTTATCTCTTAAAAAATAAAAGGTGTATAAGCTTCTTCTTGCCTATTTGTATGCTTTAGGTTTAATTTGTTACACTGTGGTAAAAGTACATGTAGCCTAGGTCTTTAGGGGGCCTTTCTGAGGTGCAAACTTTGTGGTCATTGTAGACCGCCCCTCTTTCCTTCTTTTGATATGGCAATGGAATGGTCACTCAGTGTAGGTGTTCCCATGTGACAAATGAATGGAAACAATTCATACATTTAATATTTGTAGGGGTAGCCTCATGTGACGAGGTCTCTGTAGCCTCCCACCTCCTCCTTCTTTAGCTCCCTTTCAAAGAAACACTCCAGGTAGCTACTCCATCCTCAGCTTCTAATTCTGCCCTGCCCAAACTGGCAGAAGCCCTGCTCATGATACAAATGATGCTATATGCATCAGGGAGAGATTGCTGAGGCTTCAAACAGTTATGCAAACCAAGTCAAGAGCATGCTGGCTGCTGTAGTTAGTGAACCTGATGATTACGTAAGCTACCACAAGAGCCATCCCTAGGAGACTTTGGGGTCTTCTAAAGCCTCCAAGATGATAACACCAAGTCCCGGTATCCAGGAGCCAGCTCTAGCAATTACATGCTAGGTGTCCCAGAATGCTAAAAGTGAAACTTAACATCATTCTGGAACTGCTATTTTTAATAGCTTTTAGAAAATATTACTACCATCTTACACTTACCTGACACTGTTTTTTCCATTTACAATGTACATTTAACGGTTTTTAGAATATTCACAGGGTGTACAACTGTCATTACGATCAATTTTAGAACATTTTCATCATCCCCAAAAGAAATCCAGTACCTATCAGCAGTGACTCCTCCTCCCCCATATCTGGCACTTTTAACTCAAAAATGTTTGAGGTATTAAACCTTCATTCCACAACACAGATCTATGAAAGAGGCAGCCAGACCCTGGAAGAGAATGCCAGTATGATTTACCAGGACATTTGGAGTTCTCCACCCTGCAACCTAGGATACAATCAACACAGAGGCTTAGAACAGGTGCCGTTGTAATGAGTCAAACACAAAAGGAATGCAGGAACATGCTACCTACTCTGGTTGGGAAATAGCGGCTCGTCTTAAATGTCTTCAAGGTGCTTGAGAGGATGAAGGTGGTGAAGAAGAGAATACAGGACCAGAAAAGCACATCGGGAGTATAGGGTCCGTGATGGCCACACGCAGACCCCGTGAACTCTCCGTGCATCTCCTGGCATTCCTAAAGGAACAAGCATTTCTGGGTAATGAAAGGCAGACACAGAATAAACAGCTGTTTCCTTCTGAGTCCATCACTCCCTGACTTCCCATAGGCGCTGGGGAGCTCAGGCTGCCAGCAGCACCCACATGACCTCCACGGAGGAGGTCTCCCTGGCACGGGTGCCTTTCAAGTAGGGTGACAAATTAGGGTCTAACTTAGACACTTCAGAGCGAAACCAGAACTGTTCTGAACAAACATTACTTCGGAGGCTGTAGGAAGACCCTCCCAATTTGTGCCATTTTTATTACAGAGGATCTCCAAACTTAAGATATTCTTCAAGCTCCCCAAAGCCTGGCTCTACCCACCCTGCCCTGCATGGTTTCATCCCCATCCATCCTTAGTGCAGGGTAACCGGGTAGGGTGTACATAGGAGAAAAAAGAGGGATAATCATCTTCCCTTATGCTCAAGAGGGAAAGGAAAAATGAAAGTAAATAAGGATTTGGGGGGGCTTTATTTTTGGAAAAAGAAAAGTTTTTGTATTTTTGTAAATGCCAGAGTTGGCCAAAGGCCTACCCCTTTCCTAAAAGTTCCTCCTAACCTTGGTGCTCACAAGGGTAGGATGTTGGCAGCTCCCAGACTTACACTGACAGTCAGGTTAGCCCAGCGGACTTCCGCCGTCACAATGTTGTGGTCTTTCCAGTACTGCAGGGTGTGATTGTTTGGATTCTCTGGGAGAGTACACCTGCAGCTGTAAGAAAAATACAAAAGAGACCTGAGGAAAGCAGGCAAATATGTGATTAAATATTTTTTGCCATGACAGAGTTAAAGGCTCTCTTAGGGCCTGCTTTGTTTGACCTTTGCATCCTTTAGATCCCTGAGGCGGTCCCCCTGGTTGAAGCCCATCCACAGGCCCAAGGATACTCCAGTTTTCAGTCAATCATTACTAAAGATGGACTCAAATCGCCATAAGGGTCTTGGATTGAATTGTGCTAACAACCACGCTTGGCATATGATATGCCTGAATGAGTTCTGGTCATTTTCTTGTTTGTTTTCTATCTCTTAGACTCTTGTTATGAAATTCAATATACATCAGCAGGAGGTCCCACTCAGTCCTCAACAATTTTCTCCAAGCCTGAATATTTTATTCCCTATATACCCTCATCATGTTCTTGTTTTAAAAATTGTTGTTTCCTGGAATTGTGATGTAAGTGTTTCCTGACACTGCATTATCCTTGATAATACTCCACTACCTGGGCCATTTCCTGGCTACTCATGCTGGAGCCAGATCTGGACGCTCCATTAGCTTTCTCAGGCTTCCTCTTCTATCCGAACCAGACCAGACCACCCCTGTTCCACTGGCCACAATGTTGACTCCCAGTTCCAGCATGTCTCATGCTTGAACTGGCTCCCAGCATGGGCAAATGCCACCAGCCATCTCTACCAACTTTGGATCATCTGTGAATTTAATAAGCATGCTTCTAAGATACAGCATGACCAGAATTAAAATTCAAGAAGATCTCAACAGGTTAGAATAATAGGAGGAAGCCAACAAAATTAAAAGTAATAGCAAAAGCAATAAAACCCTACATTTAGGTTTGAAAAATTAATTCTAAATTTGGAAGCAACTAAGGTTTCCCTCAGTAACTGAATGGATAAATAAACTATAGTACATTCAGAAAGTAAAATATTATTCAGCACTAAAATGAATGATCAGGCCATGAAAAGGCCTGAAGGACCTTAAATGCATATTCCATCATTAAGAGAAGAAGTCCCTCTGAAAAGGTTATATGTGACGAGATCCAACTAAAGTAGACCCTCTGCAGTTGCCCGCCTCCTTAAGTTGACCTAATTTACACAGACTTGACATGCACTACATGTACACATCAATACAGTAGGCTTCGTTCCTTATGTTGACTAGTTTGTTACAGTCCCTAGGGTAGTCAACCTACAGAGGTTCTACTGTAATTGAACACATGAAAAAAACATTGTCTCTCAGGTTGAAATCGAAGAAGCAAATAAGTTTCTAGATCTTTATGATGCAATGAACGAGACCCCTGGGTCTGAAAAAAAAAATTAATACATCTCTACCTAATGAGTCCTAAGAGTTGCCTGTACATACGTTCAAAGAAAGAGAGTCCATTCTCCCACTTAGTAACATGGTCCAGGGGCTCAAAGTTCTTGCAAAAAAGTTCTTTCCAATAACTACCTCTAATTCTCCCTGCTACATTTGCAGCTCATTTTTGTTTCAATGCATAGAACCAAAAAATATGTTCTGGAAAGCATTTCTCACATCCCCTCTGTGCTTCTTTCTAAGTCCATTTTTGTCATCTCTTTCGTTTATTCTCCTCCGGCACTCCTCCAAGTCTCTTCATCCATATCCCAGTTCTGTTTCCCAGAGGGCCAAGACACTTCCTTACCAGAAGCTGCAAGCCCTGCTTGGCACTCTACATCAGCAATTAAACTCAGGTGCTTTGCTCGATTAGAAACGAGTATGCAGAAAGCACACTTACTAATAGAGGCTAAGGTGGTCCAGCTGGCTGTGCATGTGGATGGGGTAGGTCTCTGCCAGATGAATCAGCTTTTCTATTGCTTCATAGATAAAAATAATGCAAATCAAGGAGGCAAATGCTTCTTCAGTGAAGCGAGTTATGTAGCAGACAAGAGAACTGGCATCAGTTGCCACGAGGACAATACACAGGAAGGCGGTCCACAGTCCAATACAAGCTCGAAGGGATAGGTACGAAAGAGCATAGTCTCTGAAATAAGACCAAAGCCCATCAAAAAGCACAGAGGGATGGCATTAGGAGACAAGGGGTCAGAAATACAATTAATTCATAGCAGCACTCAACCCAGTTCTTCCCTACTTATGATTGCATTTCACTCCTAAATAAGGCCCTGGCACAGTTGTATAAAAAATTTGCTTCACAGGATGTGAGCAAGGATGTGAAAAGTGGAGAAGGAAGGCATTGTCTCACAACATTTCTGCCACTACTACCCAATGTGATTAAGATCTTATTCTTGCAGTAAGAAAAAGGGGTGGGCCGACTCCCCACTTGTTCCTCCTTCTGATACAAAAACGAAAAAGAAAAAAAAAGATTTCATAGGGAAAAGAGGGAAACTGGAGCACTATTGAGTCCCGATCTCACGAGCAGCCAGAATATGAAGGAGGGATATAGGCTAAGTTAAAAATCAATTTTCAATGGAAATGAAGGAGTTTGAATTAGCTAAGAAACGTTTTCTTTGAGAAAACTTCAATAATGACTGAGGGACATTAATCAAGCTCTTTTAGAACAGAGGATCTGCTATTTTAGGTGTGGTACTTACTGCCTGCGTACAGGTCAACAGGCCAAATAATGTTCTTCTTTCAGGTTTCTTACAATCCACAATGATACTGCCTGTTGGTACTAGCTTGGCACCCTGGCATTCAACCCTCACAGCACAACCACCACATCAACTTAAGAGTTTTCAGAAAAACAAGTATCTTACTTGCAGAATTTGAACAAAATCTTTTCAAACACAAGCACCGGCCCAGTACTTCCCAGGATGGTGAGAGCCTGTCCCGCAAATAAGGAATAAGCAATCCCAGTCATGGAAGCTCCAAACAAGGATTCAATTGCACTCTGAAAGGAGAAAAATCATCAGAGTCCATGACAGAGTAATGTTAGTTTGTAGACATTCCCAACCAGCTCTCACCTGTGTCATGACAGTCATCTTAGTAAGAGTAATGGGTACACATCATCTACCACTCTTTTTTCTTTTTCTTTCTTTCTTTCTTTTCTTTTTTTTTTTTTTTGAGACAGGGTCTTGTTCTATGGCCCAGACTAGAATGCAATGGCATCATCATAGCTCACAGCAACTTCAAACTCCTGGGCTCAAGCAATCCTCCTGCATCAGACTCCCAAGGAGCTAGGACTACAGACTTCAGCCACCACACCCAGCCCAACTAATATCCTACAATAGATATCACTATATAATCACTAATAATCCAAGGGCCCAAATTATTCCTTGACTAAGTCTTATTATTCAGTGACTCAATTCAGTATTTGAAAATACATAGAAAGCATGATGATACCATTCAGAGAGTCCCTTGAAATCTTATTTCTTTATTTTATTTATTTATTTATTTTGAGACAGACTCTCAAGCTGTCACCGGGGGTAAAGTGCCATGGCGTCACAGCTCACAGCAACCTCAAACTCTCAGGCTCAGGCAATTCTCCTGCCTCAGCATCCCAAGCAGCTGGGACTACAGGCACCCGCCACAATGCCTGGCTATTTTTTTGTTGCAGTTGTCATTGTTGTTTTAGCTGGCCTAGGCTGGGTTCAAACCCACAAGCCTTAGTGCATGTGGCCGGTGCCCTGCCCACTGAGCTATGGGCGCTGCCCTGAAATCTTATTTTCAAACAGCATCAATATATCCATTTCTCATCATTATAGAAATAGACAGTTCAAGTGAACAATGGCTACTGAAGCTAATATTCTGGCAGAAGAGTCTATTCTAAAGGGAGAGCTGTGATGTCTTTGGTGTGAAGTCAGAAGTCCGTTGGTAATTCAGGAAAAAAAATCCAATCCTAGACTAGGTAATTTCCCCCCACCCCCCCAACCCCCCACAGTGGACTTTGCTGCTGCCACAGTACTTTAAGTCTTGTTTGAGACTATTAAAAGTGGTATAAAGTTCTTACTATGCGTCCCTCAGTGGCCTCTCCGAGCAATCCCCCAAAGGTGATGACAGGTGACATGCAGGCACAGTACAGGAACAGAAAGGAGGCCAAACACTGTAAGCTGAGTGCATCCCGGTAGTCGCTCCAGTACCAGGGGGCCTTCCGCTTGATGTCTAGCACCAAGCCCCCAAAGAGCCTGTGGAGACATGGCAGACAGGCCTCTAATGCAGTCCCTCTCCCTCAGACGCATGCAGATACTGCACATTGGAAAGCATTATAAATCTGCTCTGTATTGAGGTAACACTTTGCTTCCAATTTAACCCCAAGTAGAGGAGAGCTCTCTGGGGGCAGCCCAGAGTCTCTTTGCAACCAAGGGCATGACTTACAGTAAATTAGAGTAATTATCCCAAACATAAAAAGAATTAATTTGGGTATGCATATTACCATTCAATAAAGAGTTCAAAAAAATTAACATGAAAGCAAGTATTAACTTCAAACTTTAAATTCTGAGCTATTATTAGGAAATGTGCAAAACCAACTCGAGATACTATGATTGTTAGTTTTATTAAATGTTTTCTAGATGAAAAGCCCCCATTACATGCATTTTCTTACTCTGAACTACCCACCTTACTTGTGAGAAATTAGCATAATAATTCACTCATGCAAATGACAAGTAGTAGCAGATACTTGGCGCCAGGCACTGTGCCAGGTACTGAGATGCAGCAGTGAGCAGGACAAACACAGCCCTGGCTCTCCAAGAGCAACAGTCCAGTGCAGGAGACAGGCAGTGTTGTGGGGGTGCTATGGTAGCATAGAACAGGGAGGGGCGGTTCAGTGAAGACTTGAAGGATGGACTGGGAGTTAGACAGATGAGGCAGAGGGGCTGACACAGGTGACACTTAGAGGTGAGAGTGCATTGCAGTTTCAAGGTGCTAAAAGAGATAAAACTGGATAATACAGCGTGAAGGGCAAATACTAATAAGATTAGATAATACAGTATGAAGATAATGGCAAACCTGAGGCACGAAGGGCCTTGGTAAATGGCTTTCAGGAATTAAAATTTTATCCTAATTGCAACTAAAGTTACTGAAGAATTGTAAACAGGGAACAGCCAAATCAAACATGCATTCTGGAAGGATCACTCTTGCAGTGTGTGATGAATGGAGCATGGATTGGGATGAGAAATGGATGGATTCAAAGGCTAATCAGGAGGTGGCGTCAATAGGACTTAATGGCAGGACTTCAGGACCCCTCTCCACTTCCCAAAGATGAGAAAGACCAAGAACGAGACATCCCACACTGAGGAGGAGTGCTCCCAGGTTTAATCTCTTTTTCTAAGAGTGTAGTCACTGCTCCAGAGCCAAAGCTTTCAGGTGAGTAATGGAAAAAGCCACTCAGCATTGTACCGCACCAATCACCGGGCTTCTTCTACAAATCAGCAACACAGGAAAAAAGAAAGGGTGGCTATTATAGAATGGGACATAATAATCAAACGCAAATCTTGATTGACTCCTATATCAAACAAAAAGAAGTTCTTTCTAATAACTACCTCAAATTCTCCCTGCTACATTTGTGGCTCATTTTAAAAGATGTAGCTAAGACATTGTAAAATGTTTAACATGGATGGAGCATTGAATGATTGTTAATTTTGTTAGTTTTGATAATGGCATGATAATTGTTTTTTTAACGTACTCATCAAACAGAGATACATACTAAGGTATTTATAGGTAAAATGATATGATGTGGGTGATTTGGTTTAAAATAATCTACAAAACATAAAACTGAAATTAAATAGGAAGAAACGGACGAAACAAGCTTGGCAAAATGTCGCTAACATTTGACAGGTACAACAGGAGGGTTCGTTATACTAGTCTCTTATTTTCTCATAGGTTTGAAATCTTCGGTAATAAGACACTAAAGCCAAAAAGCAAGCTAAGCTGCTCTCTGGCGGAAGAAGTCTTGGCCAACTCTTCCTCTTCTTCTGTCACCTAAGGTTCTGGAGGAACATGAGGTAGCCTGGGACCTGCATGCTGGCCCAGGCAGCTCTCTCATCTAACGAGTACAAGGGCACGCAGATGGACACAGGGCAGACACTGTTTCCCTTTCCCCCTTGTTCCTTTCCTCTGGGTTTAGTGGGTGTAGCTGGGATTCATCGTTCCTTAACTTATAGTAGTAACATGACAATCTGGGGCTTTCTGGGCTGAGGGGAGAGAGGCAAAGCCAACCTTGTGACCTGCCTTAGTGTTGGCCTGTCTGGCCAACCTAGCTTAGGTAAAAGCACTCTCTCCAGGGTCAAGAGTTCCACCTCAGGCTCTGGGACCAAGATTCTAGTTAGTAATCAAGTATCACTTTGTCTTGTTTTCTCCTCTGCACAAATAGCCCCTCAAGGACCTTATAGGTAGAAGTGATTAGTCTGGGGCAAGATTTAAGAGTTTCAGGTCCTTAGCTAACAAAGCATCTTTAACCACGTGAATATCACCTCTTCATCATCAATAACCTTCCTCTGAAGAGTATTATTCTATAAGAAGACTCTCCTTCTACAATAGTCCCATCCCACTGAGGCTACCTGAGATGCTGCCATGATTGGTCTGGTCCTAGACACAGGAGGTATCTTCAGAGAGGGGTGTCTGTGAGCAACAGACAGAAGATTTATGTGAAATGGATTTATGAGAAGCCATAGAAAGGGAAGACATCTGTCTGTCTAGCAGTGATTAACAGGCAGGGAAACATCCGTGACTCATATTAATGACATAACTATAAATTAATAAAATAATTCTGAATACTGTTTATGGAGTCAGCTTCATACTTCATTCATGCATAAAATCAGACCATAGTTGCACATCTACAATAGATATTAATCAGGCATAGGTGCTTCTCTTCATATTTGAGGCTTCCTTTCCCTTTCAATACTGTCCTGATGGCCAAGTTTGGAGGTGGGGGCAGGAGGCACACAGAGATATAAATTAAGCTTGATGCAAGAAAGGACTTACCCGTGTAGAGGGTCACTAGGCTCTGGAGCACTGACTTAGGGAGCCCCTCCCTGGAGGGCTTTAGGGACAGGCCAGGCATCCTTTTGTCTGGTGTGCTTTGGAAGAAACCTGTTTGAAGTGTGGGGGATCATCGAGATAGCAGTTCCTGATTCTTTTTTTCATTAACCCTTCCCCAAAGTGGCATCCCCAATGAGGGACAAAAATCTATCCTAGAAAACCCCTTTCCAGAGTATCTTCTCCTTGCTGTGGAGCTTTTGGCCTAGGACACTCCAGTCATACTTTCTTCTTTGCTATGTATGGTGTCACCATCAGGGAGTTCAAGAGACTGTCTCAGCCCTGGCTCAAAAGCTTACCTCACGTAGAACTCAGATCACCATTTTGGCCCGGTTTCCTTTCCTAACTTCTCAGAGTCTATTCAAACTCATCTTCAAATACTTCTCCATCCAACAAGGATAGCACCCCCTAAGTCTCCATGTTTTGCCCAAGGTTGTGCACATGACATGCATGAAGCAGGTTTTACATCTTAAAGAAACACAACTAATAGTTTGAAGAATTATAAAACCCGGGTTAATGTGTTTAGTTTGTACTGTCTAGGAAGGTGCAGAAACTTCTAGGATGTCCATCTCACATTTACCTCCCACATAATTTGCAACTGGAAAGAGGGCCAGAGCTGGCCTGCAATTGTGATCCCTAAATGCAGGCATTATGGTACCTGGACAATGGGAGAAGGTCATGTATCTTTAGGTTCTTTACTAAGCTCCCTGGGGAGACAGCAGGAGCTCAGAAAGAAGAAATATCTCTCACACCAAGCAGAACTAAATACTGAGCCCGGAGCTTCCTTTCAGCTTTGTCAGATCCAGAAGTTCCTGATACATTATGAGAGAAGTCCTCCAAATTCCATTTGAAGTTGAGAATTAAGATAATTGATTTTTGTGATTAAGCATACACTTATCCTTGCAATATGGGATTTTCTTTAGGGATATCAGGCACTATTTCTGAGATCTTATAATGTTGCGATCCATTCTGGTGGTCTCCCAAACCCCCATGTGGAATTGATTATAAGTGATCCTCTCAAAAAGCCTGGGACTCTAGTTTATTCTATTTTCTTTGGCACCAAAAGAAACCTGAAATTTCACCTCTGCACAGATACCTGTTTGGGGAAAACTCTGTTGCCTGTAATTCCACTACTCTATATATCTAAAATATAAATCACAATTCTGAACTGTTATCAAATCCATACTCAAGACCTTTCCTTAAAAAAAATAAAACAAAACAAAACAAAACAAAAACACCTCTTCTCCTTGAATAATCTCCATCCTAGAACACATTCTATAATGCTTCCTTCAAACTCTTTTAATACTAGGCCTCACCACCCAATTCAGACCTCTCTCAACTTAAAAAAAAAATATTTAACTTACTCTTAGCAGTTGCTCCCTCTTTTTAGCAAGCCCTTCTAATGAAAAGACCCTTCCTTTCCACCAATGCTCCCTCCCAGAGCACAGCTATCTTCTCCTACCCTCAAATCCTTCTTCCAGCCAGAAAACATATTCCTCTACCAGGACACTGCTAGTTAAGTGCCTACCATTCTATCCTGTTTCTCTCTCTCCTCTCCTCACTTTTCCTTGAATTTCCAAGGGTAGAAAAGAAAAATAAATTGCTGTCCACAATTCTAAAACAACCCCGAGTTTCCACTGGATAAAGCACGGAGGGCAGAAGACTAAGGAAAGCAACTTCAAGCAAGGAGGAAGAAAAGAAGGTCAAAGCAAGGGAGTAGAGGATGAAAAAGTTTCTATGATCTGAGTCCTGCCCTGAGCATCTCCACCTGGCAGATCCTTTAAGACACAGTCTAACTTGCAGAGCCAGAGCCATAGTTTCAGCCTTCTCCTGTGATCTGGGGCTATCTATGGGTGTCACACCAACCCATTCTTTTACCACATTCCTACCTAGGGAATAAAAACGCCTAGTTGAGGGGACCTCCTTCCCTTACCTACTATAAAGAATCTCCTCCTTGGATGTCTGTCTTTAAGAGACAAGACAAGAGTAGATTGTCTATTCTGAAGCATACGCACATGAAACAGTACTTATTTTCCTGTCCTAAGGGAGTTTATTAACCTAAATGTTTACTCAACATTTATCCATACCTCGTCCATTCCCTGCTACAGAATAGGCATGTAGAAGTATTCATTCATTCGTCAGATATCCAGTGCCTACTCTGTGTAAGGCACTGTGCTGGGAATCTAATGGAGTCCCTGCCTGGGAGCAAGTAGTCTAGAAGGAAGGACAAGAAATCAAGCAATCATGATAAATTATGATAAGGGCTGTAATACTGGGGGTGGGGGGAGAGATTTCAATGCCGATATATTACATAGCAGGAACACCTAACTTCATCTATAGAGAGTCCTGGAAGACTTTCCAAATGAAGTAATGCCTAAGTTGAGACAAAAAATAAGTAGGAGTGAGCCCAGAGATGAGGAAGAAGAGTGTTTAAATCAGAGGAAACAATGTATAGGAAGGACTAGAGGTGAGACAGAACATGGCAGGTGGTTGGGTAAACTTGAATGAATGAATACAGTACTCAATATATTCATAATATTTCTAGTCAGTGGTTCCATTTGAAGTCATCCCCAGCCAATAAATTCCCGATACAGAGAAGGCAGCTGAGTGAAAGAGGACATCTCATTTCCTTACACAACATCTGCCTAATTAACAGGACCAACTGTGAAATGTCCCATAACTTACCGCCCAGTGCGCTGAAGCTCTGGCCCGCTATGACCCCCATGTGATTCCGGTTCTATGTGGTAAACATTTCCATTTGGAACACCAGGCATTTTCCTTTTCTCCTTTTAACAAAGGACCACAAAATTAGTAAAGTTAGCATCTATCTCTCCTTCCTGCCTTCAGGGGGAATAGAAATGAGATAACTCAAAAGCAACCAAAAATGCCAAGATGTTTGACCTTTCAAATGCATTCCCGGAGAAATGCAATCTATTGCACCCAACTTTACGACCACCCTGTATATAATTATTCTTCCTCTCCAGTAGTACCTGACTTCAAACTATGCCTTGTCCAGAAACAGAAAAATGGGGGCTTTAGCATCAGGTATGACCTAAGTTCCACTTTCAAATCTTCCTCCATATACTCTTGCTTTACCTTAAAACCTTACCTTGGAAGATAATTTTATTCCTCATTTGTAAAATTAGGGATGTTGCAAGATGTTGCTGGAAAGGTTGAATTCACATATATAAAGCACCTTGCTGGTGTCTAGTGCACAGGAGTTCCCATCTTTAATGTGTCAGAAAAATACCGGGAGCTCTGTTGCTCTCTATATATCTTGCCCTTTTTATCTAATGACTTTGTACACAATGTACTCCCAAGAAACGTTCTCCCTTTTCCTCTCTGCCATCACATCTCTAAAATTTGGCTTAAAATTCATCCCCAGGCAATTCTAACTGACCCCAACACACCTGAGCCGATCTATGTTATGGCAGGTCTATTTTTTATTACTGTGCTAACATTCTAGGTGCCTTGACACAGGGCTACATCTCAATTTAGTTAGCATATATCCATATGGTCTTTGCTTTGTCCATGGTAGGCATTTGGTAAGTGACACTAGCCACTATTGGCTAATGTGCATACATTACCTGGGAAGGGACATTTTTGGGTGGCTCAATTCTAATGGAGGGGTCCCACTCTCCTGGAGGAAGCACTGTCACCTGGTCTAGGAACTCATCAATGCCCGCCAGGAGATCATCTCGCTCTTTTGCCTTGTATGCCACATCATGAAAAATCTACAGAAAAGAAAAAATTCTCGGGAAAGCAGAAAGTAACTTTACTTAAAACAATCACCAATGGATATGGTGAAGAATGAATACAACTTCTTGATTTTTATCTCTGTTAGGATCTGAGATGCAGAAAACTTTAGCACTTAGAGAAGTGCAAGCATAAAAGGATTAAAAAAATGAACCTGGAGATGAGACAGGTCAAAAAGAATTAAGTACATATCTGCCTGTATAAGAAGAGATGAGATGTGACATTAAGGTCATATAAATAGATCATCTCCACAAAGAATGGAAGAAAAGGCAAGATGTACAGAAAATTTTCTTGATCATAATGGTTAGAAACATTAGATGGAATACTAACGAAAGTCATGCATAAAATAAGCCTCTCAAGCAAAGAGAGCTGATGAAACAAAGCCTGCACAGTCCTCTGCCTCTAAGACTCATGTCTTGAAAACTTTGTCACTTATGTGAGCAGCACAGTGCTTAGGGTATATGTTGTGGGTTCAACACAATGCCAGTGCAGGTTGTTTTGGTGTAGACAAGTAGGACATTCACATTATACTGCCTGAGATCACACCCGGGACTTTATATAAACTAGTCTTATTCATACGGAAAAGAAGTGAGGTTTCTTTATGTAAATAACTTAGATGTATATTTAATTAATCATCTTCTCTTGAAAGTTAAGTTAACCTTAATGTATTTCTCTCTATACCCTACTTGGCAATAATAATTTTCCTAGAAAAAGGTTTCTCTGCATCCTGGATTACTCAAAAAAGGAGAGATAATATAAGAAAAAAAATCCCCCAGAGTGTTTTCTCCTCCTACAATAACTTGAAGAGAGGGGACTCTGAACTGCTTCCCAACAGACACTGCAATTATAATTATTTTATCCCCAAACAACGATCAAAGTAAACACTCAATAAATATTTATAAGATGAATAAAGGAAGCACATACTTCATCTGTCATGATGGTGGCCATGGATCTGCCGATTTCATGGTACTGCTGACCTTTCCCTACTGGACCCAATAAGATAAACAAAAACCTGGCAAAACACACAGACGAGGGAATTATGTAAGTAAATATGAAGAAGCCGCATCTTACTCCTCTCTCAAGAGCACAGCATTTCTCTCTCTTACCAAACAGAAGTCATCACTATACCTTCAAAAAAAGCAAACATACTAATCACAGAGCCTTCCAAGTTGCTGTAACTTAATAGCTCCACTATGGGCAATGGAAGCCATTTGTGTGATATTATTCAATAATGTGGTTATATTTCTTTGGGTTTTTATACACAAATCCTAGTTATAGAAAGAACACTTTTGCAAAACATGGCATTGTAGTGCAAATTCAAGGTTATCTGAATCCCTTTCAGTGTTATAGTAAGAAAATGATGGGAGAGGAGCAGGATAAGGAAGTTGAAATGATCAAGCTCCACAGAGAAGTCTAAATCGTGTTCTGGACATCTGAATACTCTCTGTAATAAGGGTCTCTGAATCACCAGCATCATCGCCTTCAGAGCAAATGAATAGCCTTTTGAACAAATGCAAGCATATCCACAAGCCATCCAAATCCTGCTAGAATTGTAGAAAGAAACACCAATCTTTCTCTCAGAAACATTTCCCTGGAACATAGCTCTATAGAACCGGGAGAATACGACTTAGGCTTCCTATTATGACAAGTGATTGGCACTTGCCGTGCCCTTTGAATGCTCATCAATTCTCTTACCAAGACTGATTTTCAAAAATTAAATTTGGACATTAGCTGGTTTCTTCCATCAGTGCTACACAAATTTGCACTTTAGACAGAACTCATGAGGTCTCTCTCGTCTTTGCCTTTTTACCTTGTAGGGATTGGCACTTCTGTCAGGCCTGAGAGAAGAACTGCTGGAGACAGCCTCACGAAGGCCACGATGGGGCGGTCCAACGTATCCACCTCTCCAACCAGGACATTGGAGGCCTCCGCCCCAGTGGGGATTTTTTTCATGAAATGAAGGTCCACCTGAAAGTCCAAAAGAACCCTCTTACCACTTGGGGGCCATCACTGTAATCATCGATCATCCTCCTCCTCCCTCACACTCATGGGTCCTTTTATAGTTAATAAATGTTTTCTGACGCTCTTTTACTTGGTCCTCACAAACACTTCAGATCATATTAGTCCCACTTTTTAAAAAGAAATGAAGTATTTGAGACCCAGAGAAGTGAAGTTGAGTTGCTCAGGACCACAGAGAAAAGACAAAAATCACAATACTCCATTTATTCTGATTTCAAATCCATCTACCAAGCTGCCCCAAAGAGGAATGTTTTGAAGCCCTGGGTCACATTTTTTCCTTTTGCATTTGCACTTGAATGCTTTGTCAGAGGTTTCAGGTTTTCTAAATAAAACAGGGAGCTTTGTGCATGGGTCACTATGAAAGTTTTGAGATAGACTGTCTTAGGGTCCATTATTTCCTTTCCAAGAAACACAGCCGACAGCGTCCTTTCCACCTGTGCAAGTTTCAACTTGCTCAGCTTATCGGTGTTGCTGGGAGGGCTTCATTTGTTTCCATCCACGCAGATTTTACATTTCTCGATTTTTATGTTTCTTGAAACTTTTGTTTATGACCCACATATGCAGAGAAAGTGACATGACACTATCTGTGTTTTAGAAAGAGCAAGGAGAGGCTAGAGGTAGAGAGACCAAGGCTTGGACCAGTCTGTAGTACAACACTGCTACTTCAGAAGGCCCCAGTTACCAAAGTCACAGTCCTCAAGAAGAGTTTCAACCAAGAGGTAGCTTTAAAAGACAGTAGCGCAAATATTTTTTTGGAAAAACCCTTGGAAGTGAGAAAGATAACAGATATCAAAAACTAACTGAAAACCAGCAGGGAAGACTCTCAGTAGCTAGGCTCAGGTTTCAGCATACTGAATCTGGAGGAACAAACTGCTGAGTCAGCCTCATCCAACTGGGGTAAAAGGGAGCAGATAGTGTGAACAGCTTCCTTTCATGCAGAAGAGGCGCTGATCTTGGAGTAAGGGTCTTAAAACACCAGAGCTCACCCAGGATCACCCACTGGACTCTGAATTCCACTAGAAATAACCTTAGGCCAAGAAGCCCACTTCCCATGTCTCTGCTCACCTTGCTTAAATCCACGGGACTGTGTTCACAATTCACTCCATTTTTTACTTCAAGATTTGTGGTTGGAACAGACTGAGGAGATACAGTTTGACCTGTGTGGAGAAAATCAGACAGACTTCTCCGAGTCCCTGCCTTTCCTCCCTGACACCCGTCTCTCATCACTGAGCGGCTATGCTTTCTCCTGAAGAGCCCACATGGAGACGAGGTTAAGATGACCGCCAAGCCAGGACCTACACATGGCTATCTCCTCACCTACGTCGTCAAGGGGCAGGAGAGGGCACAGGTCTTACTACTCGTACACCTTCTCCCCAAATGTATTGACCCTCTTTTATTTCTCTACTAAGACAGTAATATTTAACCAGAAGTATCTAGGAGATACACCTATGGAGAACTTGTCAAAAGTATGGATTGCCAGGCATATTTCCTGCACATGCGATTGAGTGAATGTGGAGACCAGGCAATGAATATATATGAGGCCCTTCCTGGCCACAGGAAAAGGAACCAATTGCAGCTGCAATTCACTGAGGGTCTATAATCTACCATGTATTGGCTAATGGCTTTACCTGGATTAACTCATTTAAACCTCACGATAAACTCAGAGATTAGGTCCTATTATGATCCTTGTTTTATAGGTGAGAAAGTAAGACTTAAAGTGGCTTACTAGGTTGCCAAGCTCACATACTTTGCAAGTGGCAAAGCCAGAATCACAAACCTAAAAGCCTGACTCAAGAGCCTACACTACTGTATTTTGCCTCCCTAATCTATTTGTTTACTCCCAAAAAGTTCCGGTTCAACTTCTCTGGTCCCAAACTATCCCCAATGTGGACAGTTCCCAAAAGCCAAATCAGTTATGAGGCCACCATAGGGCACAAGTCCTTCCCCTTAAGTCCACTGGTATATATTCTTTGTATACCTAAAGAATACCGTCCATGAGAGGGAGATGGGCACCAGTTCCAGCCACTCATATTACCAGTCTCCAAAAAATACCAAGTGTCTAGGTAGGCATGAAAACATGAGACAAAGATAGCCCCTACCCTCTAGTAACTCAGCATCTCCAACCACTTCCCAAATGTCTTACAATTAGAGAGAGAAAGCTATCACTCCTAATAATCTTACCATTTTTATCCATCGAATGTGGATCAGACTGCTTCTTCCCAACCTCAGCAAAGGAACGAACAATGGGAATGAGGTTATTTCTCTTCTTTTCATTCTGATGATGATGTTTTTTGAGAAGGGCTTCCCGCACTTTAACCCTCATGCTGTCATTCAGGTCACTGGACAGTTCTTGCTGGTCTAGGATCAGGTCTGAAAAGTAGGCACTCACATGAACACTCAAAATGAGGGTCAGCAAGCCCAAGCAGAGGCTAACACCAGGTGGGATAGGGGTGTAGGGCATAGAGCAGCAGGGAGCATCTCTACCAGGGTCACCGAGGTACAATTTCTGCTTCAGTTTCTGAAAGAGCTATTTGATAATAGTGGCTATGAAAAGTTATACTTTATTCATATAGCAAATCATTATTACTTAGCACATGCCAGGAACTATACTTTACATACATTATCTTAACTAATCCTTAGAAAGACCCTGGAAGTAGGTATTGTTATAACAATTTTTACAGATGAGGAAACTGAAGTCCAAATGTTACAAAATTGCCGGTCCAAATGTTACAAAATTGCCGCAGGTCTCATATCTATTAAGTTACAGAGCTGGAATTCAAATTCAGGACTATAGAACTCAAAAGCCCACATCATTATCCACTTTTGTTCTGTCATCTACCAAATTTCCCCTATATTCCCTTCCTCTAAGATTTTAACATTATGATTGTCAAGAGGAAGTATAACTGTAGAACTTCAAATGGCTATCTAAAAGTGAAATCAAATCTATAAGAAAAATTAAGTTAACTAACCACTCACCCCAGGTAGTTATCATTAAGTATCACCTTTAAGTCTATCAAACCCAAAAGAATTGAGGGAAAACAAAAAAGCTCACTACCTGGTGATAAGTAGCAGTCACCATAGCAGTCAACAGTATGGGTTCTGGAGTTAAAGATCCACATTCTTAGTTCTGCCACTTTCTAGCTGTATGATCTTGGGCAAGTCACAAAATCTCTCTGTACCTCCATTCTTCATTTATAATACAGAACTATCACCCACCTTAGAAGGTTGTTATGGGAAATTCAGTGAGATGATGTACGGAACATGCTGTTTCAGCTGATACCGTTTACCTAAACTTATTGCTGACATTACGAACGCATCAGACATCAGATGTGAAGATCATAGCAATTTTTCTTCAATCCTACATCTCTCTCCCGAAGCTTTCCTAAAACCTCAACCTATTCTCAATTTCTAACACCATCTGTGACTACCCATGTGCTAGATGCAATAAATGAGGAAAATCAATTTCATATTCAAGCTGAGGATCCATATTCCATATCTTTAACCTTTATATTTATTGGTTCCTTCTTCCCGTATTATAACCACGTCTTAGAATTTTTCATCTTGGGAGAAAAAAAATCTTCTATTACTTAAAATTCTCAGAAGAAAAATTCCTTAGCCCCCTGAAATTTAGCTACCCCAACGAAAATGCTTTTGATAAAATCATCAATAACCTTCCAGTTGCTAAATTTAATGGGCATCTCTCGTCCTTACATCAGCTGACTTCTCTGCAGTTTTTCACATGGATAAATCAAAACTCTCTGCCCTCTTGCCTTTTGTAGTTAGTTGGACAGTGACCCCTCCCCCCAAAAAGATATGTCTATATCCTAACCCATCCCCAGAACTTGCAATGTGACCTTATCGATAAAAAATAGACTTTGCAATAATTAAGGATCTCAGGACAAGATCATCCCAGATTACTGGGTTGGCCCTAAATCCAACAGCAAGTGTCCTTATGCGGTACACAGAAGAGAGAGTCACAGAGAGTAGAATCCAGATTGAAACAGAGGCAGCAATGGGGTTATACAGCCATAAGCTAAGGGACACCTAGAACCACCAAACTGGAAGCCAGATAAAGCAAGATTCTCCCATAGAATAATTTTTCCCTAAAGACTTTGGAGAGGGTATGTCCCCAATAATACCTTTATTTTGGACTTCTGGCCTCCAGAACTGTGAGAGAATAAATTTCTGTTGTTTAAAGGCACCAAATTTGTAGAAATTTGTATAGCAGTCCTAGGAAATGAATACCAATTTCATGGCCGCTACCTGATTCTCCTCCCACCTATCTGGCCACCCTTTCATAGTCTCCCTGATTGACCTCTCTTCCTCTAACCTACTCACAACCCCTCAACAGCCACCCTTAAGCACTGGAGTTCCTGCCAGGCATGGGGACTCAAGCTTGTAATCCCAGCACTTCAGGAGGCCAGGGTGGGATGATCACTTAAGCCCAGGAGTTTGAGGCCACAGTGAGCTAAGATCATGCCACTGGACTCCAGCAGTCAGGGCAACAGAGTGAGACCTTGTCTCTAAAAAAACAAAAAAATAAAGACAACTGGAGTTCCTCTAATTTCTGTCTTCAGTCCTGTGGTCTTCCCCTCCTTAATAACTTCAACCTCTTCCAAGACTGTAAATAGCAACTTCCTCTGAACTGAGGACCCCCTGCAAGTATATCCCAGTTCAGATCTCTCCCCTAAGCACCAGATCAAAGTTCTACTTACTTACTAGACATATTCACCTAAATGTCCCACAAACACCTAGAATTCAATAAGTATAAGATCAAACTCATTATCTTTCCCACCAGACTTGCTTGTTTTTCAGACACTCAGTCGCCTAAGCCAGAATCCTTAACTCTCTTCCCTTCATTACTCCCAACCAATTTGCCAAACTGGTCTCATCAATTCTATCCTTAAATCTCACTGGAAACCATCCCCTTTCCTTCCCACCCTCTATTGCAGTGGTTCTCAACCTTCCTAATGCCACGGCCCTTTCATACAGTTCCTGTGGGTCGTGACCCACAGGTTGAGAACCACTGCTCTATTGCCACTGCCCACACAGGTGCCATCTCACCTGAACTACTGCAACAGCCTAACCCCTGTCTCCTTTCAAATCACCCTCCATATTGCCATCATTACTGTCTCTCTAATATGCAAAATGTGATTGCTTACTGCCCTGCCCAAAGCTCTCCAATGGTGCCTTGTTTCCATAGAGTTAGAATCCGCTTCAGTCATTCCCAGGGATTCTTCTGCCTTTAAGGGACTGTCATGGGATTTCAGAAGTACAGCCAAAAGCTTGCAAAGTACACATGTGACACAATGGTGAACACAAGAATTCCACTTTTCCCAGGGTGTGTGAATGGTACTTCTGGGGCACCTCCTAACAGAGGAGGGGGACACAGGATCCCATCAGGGCTCACCCCTTCTCTGGGTCCTCCTATGACCCAAAAGTGGCAGAATTACTTGGATACTTGAAATGGAGAAAGATTTGGAAAAATCTTTATTTGACCTGCCCAGTCAAATAAAGCCAATCTAAGGGAAAAGTCCCCATATGCCCCCAGGTGTTTCTCCAACCCCATCCCCAAAGCATAACACCCTAACACTCAGTCATATCAGGAAACTCCATCAGACATCTCTTCTTCTCATCCTGCTGAAGAAGTGGGGGTACTTGGGCTCAATTTCCTACATGTCTTCTCTAGATGCCATATTGAACAAATTTTGCCAGAATTCTCTTTAACTCCTTTTTCTCTACACAGCTCCCCAAGGTTACCCTTTCTCTATTACCAATCATATCTGTGTCATTACACTTACTTTAATCGTTACTTAATGTCTATTTCCACCACCAGAAGGTAAGTTCCTTGAAGGCAGAAACTTTATCTTTATTCCCCTGTGCCTAGTATATTATTGAGCATATAGTATATACAAATTAAATGTTTGCTGAATGAACAAGTGAATGGAAGGCTAAATACCATGACCTCTGAGTCCAATAACGAGTCTGTGAAATAGCTAGAATAGTTTATTAGTTTGAAACCCATCCTGAAGCCGAGGACATTGAGGCCAGGAAGGTTGTGATCTTTCCAAGGATACGGAGCCGCTTTATGCTTTCCACTACCCCACACTTCCCCTCCCCACGCTTCTTAAATGTACACAGACGCTCCCCTGTTTTCCCTCACCTAAGCTTACCTGAAATTTCTTCTATGCTATTCGCACGCATATCTAGAAGGACTGTTCCATTAATAAGGCAACTTCTCAGCTCAAAGAGACTGTGCAACGAAAGGGTTGCCACGTACGGCTTGCTCCAGCGTTCTCCCCCATCTTCAACATCTTCTTCAAACTTCAGCCACCTGAAAGCATTGCAAATAACTGGATGCCAAAGATAGAAAATGAGGAATTTTCTTCTTTTTCAAAGAGCGACAAATGCTGGCAAGAAAATGAGGAATTTTCAAGAGAAACTCTGTAATGGAAGCCACAGATTCAAAGATCTCTGAATAGTAAAATCTAATCTACATGTTTAGCGTACATTAGAAGTGAGTGAAAAAAGCAAGTTAAAGAACAGTGTGAGTATAGTTTAATTCCACTTTAACTTAAAGAAAATTTTAAAAATATACACACATACATATAAGATACCAAATCTATTCCTCATTATCTCTGGGTAGGAGGATTACAAATAATCTTCATTTTCTTCGTTTTCCTTATCTTTAATTTCTAGCTTCCTATAATGAGCATGTATTACCTGCACAATTAAAAAACAGATCTAATCTGTATCACTTGGACACACTGACAGATCACATTAAGAAAATGGTAATGTTTTCCTGCTTATCAGTGTCCTGGGTGACCGTCAGAAGTTCACAAAGACAGAATGACAGAAGACTAATTGCCTTTTCACTTGTTATCAGGTTCACTGGCCTGTCTAAATCTTTCTACCTGTAGAAAATCCTGTACTCAAGATACAGTAAGCATCCAGGAAGAGGTGTCTCCAGGAGAGCTGGAGCTGCACTCCTCTGTTACCCACCTCACCTCCCTCCTGAGGCTCAGGCATGTTATCTTTGTATCATCTGTAAGGCCAATAGTCAGTTACTAGAGGGGCCTACACATGACTCTGGTTATCCTGAGGGCTCTCCTGGGATTTGACTCTCAGGCAACATGATCACTCTATATAGGGGTGTCCAACCTACAACTTGATGGCTGTAGGCTGATTTTGTGAGGACTTTTTTGTTTATCCGTGGTGACAGATACCATGGAATATATGCGTGGACTTTTTTTTTTTTTTTGCCCAATCAGCTTTCATTAGTGTTTGTGTATTTAACGTGTGGCCTCAAACAACTTTTGCCCTTCCAATGTGTGGCAGAGAAAAGAAAAGGTTGAACACCCCTGCTACAGCTATCCCAGGAAGCCTAATGTTGGAACTAGCTACAATCCCAAGGGCTCTGTGAGCCTGAATGGTTCTAGAGCAGTGGTTCTCAACCTGTGGGTCACAACCTTTAGGAACTGTATTAAAGGGCTGCAACATTAGGAAAGTTGAAAACCACTGTTCTAGAGAAAGTTAAAGCTCAAAAATTCTGGGACTGCTGGTGAGTTAAAACCCAAATGACCCTATGATTCATCTGCAGAAGAACGGCCCTCTGATTCATCAGCTACATCTGTCGGACTAGATCCCCACCAAGGCAGCACTGCCCGAATCTCCTATGCCAGACCTGTAATACCAAGATAGCCCATAACCTTAAGGTGAGCACTAGACATATAACAGAGGACCCCCTAAGCACCCCATGTTTATGTCATCAATCCCACGTTCCGGGTTACTTGGCAGAGGTATGACTAAAGGAATTAGAAAGAGGCCGACACCAAGACTCCCACAGGAAACTCTGGAGGGTCAGTCATCACTTCTCTCAAGAAGAAATAACAGGTGGAGGGAGGAGGGAGAGCAACTGGGGGGAATCTCACCTAATGTGCACAAGGTGAGGGTGTTCAGCACAACCACTAGACGAAGGGCTCGACTACAACTTGAACTTTACCTTAGAATTAAAAACAATGTAACCTAAACATGTGTACCCTCACATTAATTTCAAATTAAAAAAAAAAAAGGAATAAAAGGTAGGCAGGCCTATCACTTGCTGAAAGGTGCACATCGCCCCACCAAGCAGATCTCGATCCAGGTTATTTTAGGGCCTCACCTGGCTGTCTCCTTCCACTCAGCATCTTCTCCCTCCTTCACACAGATCTCATCCAGCTCTGTGAACAGCTCATGAGGCACGTGCTCTTCATCTTCCTCGGTGCCAAGAATGAACTGAACACGTTGAGATGGTGTGTCTAGAAAGTCAACCAAAGGGACAGGTCTGCTCCTAGCTTCAAACTTGGAACAAAAATAGCATTCTGCCTTCCCTCACAACTTGACGAATATATAGGAGATGATCCCGAGTGCTGATCAAAAAGATTTCTTTATTCTCAGAGAAAAAGTTATTCTGTAAAAGTAGTTTCACAGGAGGAAAAATTTAGGAACTAAGCCACTTGTAGGAAATCCACAAGAAATTAGAACTCTGACAAAATTCTTTTTTAAGAAAAATGGCTAATTCTCTAACAAAACATTTTACCTATTATGGTATTATTTTGAAGGGCCTGAACTATGTTTCATAAAGATATGTTTGATGCTTGGAGGCATTTCTTTTTCTTAGAATCAAGCTCTGAAAACTCTACAAAAGGGCTAGAGAATCAAGACCACTTGCTCATGTCCCTCAAATGTCCCCTCAGCCTCACTACACCTCCAGGCCATGGACACAGGCCTCTCTCACAAAGGCATTACCATGGGCCAGTGGTTCCAGGCCTTCCTCTCCCTGGCTGGCTCCTTTGCCCCGCGTTCGCCTCCTGTGCTTCTGGCCATGGGTGCGATGGTGCCGATGGCTCTGCCGGCCCAGTGGCATCCGAACTCCCACATACAGAGTTCTGTGACCTGGAAAGAAGCAGATGGTTATGGAGAGAACTCCTTTAGTAAAAGAAGCCTGGCCTAGTTAAGAAAAAAGATCATAGTTCTTTGGCCTGGTCACAACTCTGTAATGACAGAACTTCAAAGACTTCTAGGATTAAAGATCTAGAGATCTTGGTGCTGAAGGTCTCTTTCTTTGTCCTGCATGTGGCTGCAAACTTCACAGGGACATCATGAAGGTCAAAAGAAATAATGTGTGGGCAGGCCTGCCAAACAACAATGACAGCTACAACCAAAAAATAGCCAGGCGTGGCAGGCACCTATAGTCCCAGCTACTTGGGAGGCTGAGGCAAGAGAATCACTTCAGCCCAAGACTTTGAGGTTGCTGTGAGCTGTGATGTCACAGCACTCTGCCCAGGGTGACACAGTGAGACTCTGTCTCAAAAGAGAAAGAAAGACTATGTGTGAACGTGATTTGCAAACTGTAAAGGCTAATGTAGATGTTAGTGTTATTACAACAATTTGACTGAGTAACTAAAAAAAAAGGCAATACAATCACTCTAGGACAATTGTGGCAAGTCTTCCATGGCAGGGAGGCAGTTTAGAAGCCAGTGTGCTTGGGTCCAAAACTGAATTCCATCATCGGCTAGCCATGTGACCTTGAAGAATTTATCTAATCTTTCTATGACTCACCTTTAAAAAGAAATACTAGGCTCGGCACCTGTGGCTCAATCGGCTAAGGCGCCAGCCACATGCACCTAAGGTGGCGGGTTTGAATCCAGCCCGGGCCCGCCAAACAACAATGATGGCCGCAACCCAAAAATGGCCAGGCGTTGTGGCGGGCGCCTGTGGTCCCAGCTACTTGTGAGGCGGAGGCAGGAGACTGGCTTGAGCCCAGGAGTTGGAGGTTGCTGTGAGCTGTGATGCCATGGCACTCTACCCAGGGGGATAGCTTGAGGCTCCGTCTCAAAAAAAAATAAAAAGAAAAAGAAATACTAAAAGCTTTTTTTAAACTCATAAGAGTTTTTATAAGCAGTAAATAAGACAATGAATGTAAAATTCTTAACACAATGCCTAGAATAAATTTTAGCAACCAATACATTCTAGGATTAGCTTCCATTATTTTTTTCTTTATTGTAAAATACTCAGTCTAGAATGGTAATGAAAGACTAGTTACCAGTCATAAGGAGCACAAGGCTGGGGTTAAAAAGAGATATTAAATATTGTACAAAGAGAAAGGAACATAAAGAACTAAATGATCCATCAGCATGCCTCTGTAGTTCCTCCCCTCCTGCTCCCTCATTCCTTCTATACACCTGCTCTTTTGTTTGATCCTGACTTCCAGACCCATGTCACCTCCACCTGGTCTCCTCTGCCTTGCTGCCAAGCATGGAGCCAGAATCAGCAGTGTGAGAGCTGCTCCCCCACCTGATACATAGCACTTGGGTCTTCCTCCATTCCTGCCGGGTCACTGCTGCTCAACACTCTACATCTCAGGCAGAGCCCATAGCTCAGTGGGCAGGATGGCAGGTTCGAACCCAGCCTGGGCCAGCTAAACAACAATGACAAAAAACAAATAAACAAACAAAAAACACTCTACATCTCAGGCCTCACATCTTCCGTCATAGAAGCTATTCCAATCTTTAGCCACTGTCTTCAAATCCACAACCTTATCCGTACTCCCTTTCTCTGAGCAGGTGACCTGACTTCAGATTTTACTAAGAAGACTTTGGCCCTTCGTGTGAACTCCCCCATCTCAACCTGGCTCACCCTCCTCCCCAGCTTGTCCTCTGCCAAGGTAGTAAGCATGGCTCTTGTACTCATCACCTCCCACTCCTCAGGAGTCCTACTGCTTCAGTTACCCTCAGTCTCGTTTCTAAATATCCCTCCCACAGGATTTCCCTGACATATCTTAAAAATAAAGCTTCTAGGGGGATTGGAGGGACCATTTTTGAGATATATCTTACAGGGGTACAAGTGAAACTCTCTAAGAGTAGAACCAGAATGTTTTAAAACTATAACTGAGAAAATGACATGAAGGCTGTGTTGGTCAGTTTGATGGAAGTATTTCAGATTGCATGTGAAAACCCCACACTGTACCCCAGAAGTGTATTAATGTACATAGTTATCATTGAATAAAAAAATTAAAAAAAAATGCACCCACCACCATCATAAGTTACTTACATACTATTATTTCATTTAATGCCCTCATTAACCTTATAAGGTTGGCAGTGGGGTTTTAACAACTTCCTCTAGGAGGTCTTAGCCAGAGAGTTGTCCTGCAGCTGAATGACTCAAGAGCATGCCTCAGCCATACTCCATACCATTAACTGTGAGAGGGTAACTGTGTTAGGAGGTGGCACCTTTGGGAGGTGATTAGATCATGAGAGTCCTGCTCTCATGATTAAGATTAGTGCTCTTCTAGGAGAGGCCCCAGAAATCTTCTCTATCATTCTACCATGTGAAGACCCAATGAGATGACTTCTATGAACCAGGAATCAAGTCCTCACCAGGCACTAGATCTGCTGGCACTTTGATCTTGAACTTCTTAGCCTCCTGAAGTATGAGAAATAAATTTCTGTTATTTTTAAGCTACCCAGTTTATGGCTTTTTGTTACCCCCACCCTAAATGGAGTAAGGCAGTAAGTAGTAGCTTATGCACAGGGTGTGAAGAGAGCCAAGAGCTTATGGAACTTGGACATGTAGCCTGGGGGCCTATGTGTATGCCCACAACATCCCTTGCAGTAAGGTCTCTTACAGCTGTGATGGGATAATATGGGGTACCCTGTGGTCTGCCATCCGGGAGATATAACCCAGCTCTTTCTGAGTCACTAATTAAGAGTGTGGCACTCCAAGGACATGGGAAATTTTTCAGTTGAACCATGCTCTCCTATTTATTATGGGGGTATGTTTGTCAAGGTAGAAAAATAGAACTAATTTTCCTAACAGCCTTTTCACTTATTTATACCTACAAGACATTTCCACATATGGTTCATGGGTTTCTTGCCCTGGACCATGCAGATGTTAAGGGAAAGACTGTGCTTTAGAATTATGTAGGGGATAAAGCTAATGGGAACTGGTGAAATAGGTGCCGAAGGAAAGAGAGATGACTGAGGGTTTTTTCCCTTAGTTGGGAGATGGTGGTAACATATTCTGGGTTACGAAACACTGGGAGAATGTTAGAATTTGGGGGAGGATCAAGAGTTTGTTTTTGATATGTTGGTTTTTGATGTCTTTGAGAAATCTAAGGGATGTCAAACAGAGTTTATCAGTCTGGAACTCAGTCTGGTTATATCTAACAACATCAAAAGGGAGAGAGGGTTACACCACCCTTGCTTGGTAAACATGAATAAATAAGAGTATACTAGGGGTTCAGAGGAAGATGAAACCTCACAAAGGGGTAAATCTATTTACACTCTGAAGAATGAGATAGGACTGCATGAGAGCAGGACTAGTCCCTGGCAGGGGCAGTGGTAGCTGGGTGTGAACAGTGGGTCTCCTCAGCTTTTATTCCATAATTATTAAGACCTTTATGCTGTTACTTATATATCAGAACCATCCTTTGAAAGCTCTAGTGTTAGCCTTTCCCTGAGTTAGCATTCCACACACAAACCCTTATTATCATTATTGCAATGTATTATAAATTGTACCAGAGAGACTGAAATTTATTTAAATAGTGCATTTTGCTCTCTTTGAAGAATGTTTATTTCTCAGTAAATACATCAAAAAGATGAAGGTGGAAGTGACTGCATTTTTTGCTAAATGACTGAACAAAAGGGATTCTCAGAAGATTGTTTCTTCAAAGTTACCTGATCATATAGCAGAAGGTTCGAGAGAAGAACAGTCTCCCTATTTATAGGCCAAATATATGGTCAGGATACTAAGAAACCAATGGGTTCTCTGCCTGAGGTCCAAAGAACCAATCCCATTTCACTGGTATTTGAGAAAAGAAAAACTTTATCGCAAGTTGACTGGCAAGGAGACAAAGGGAATTCTTAAATCTGTCTCCCTGAGCTGAAGGCTGGGTCAGATTTTATAGGCATAGGGCAACAAGGTATATATAATTAGATCTTGCAATAGGATGATGGTAGGAGGCATGTTCTGATGAGACCATGCCATAGCATGATGCCAGGGCTAGATCTGATTGGATCCTAGATCCTGCCATGTGGTGTCCACTTCTTAATTCAGTCCCTACTCCTCAGTTTAATCTGAGCACTTAGATTCCACTATGTTGTACACTTGGTTTATCTGGGTGTACTCAGGTTATGTGACCTTCAACCTGGGGTCCATGGCAACTGAAAAACAATGCATAACTTTTTTATATTAAAGTTAAGCCCGATCGGTCTGGTGTAGTTACAGTTTCTGTCCTTGGATTAGGGCACAGGAGACATGCATGATCCCTTGGTCTTCATTGGGGCTAAAGAGTGTGCAATTAGGAGGTTGAATTCCTTCCTGCTAAATTAACTTGTGGTACAACAGTGCCCAGAAGGATTTGCTGTACTGACTCAATTTCAATGGGAGGATACCTTCCCAGTGCCTTAGATTACATATAAAATGAGGACCCACACCTGGAAGAGAATTCACAGCCTCTCAGAGATCAAGATGAAAACTACTCATCTTAAAGATAAAAGTAGTCTCTTCTACATTTAAAAACATTTATACATGTGTATATATAATATTTATTTATGTCTCCCATGTGGTGATTCAAGTACAAATGATTCTGAAACATATGGAGTACATTTTCTTTAAAGTAAACAGAGATTGTTAATATTCAGGAAGAACCAATAGCAAAATTGAGTATAGGCTTCTCTAAATCCCTAAGAATTTGAGGAAGTTACCAACTTCGCCTTATAGAAGAGAATTCCACATTCTCTGTAAAATAGCAATTTGTAAACTAACAAAAGTTTGACCCCTGTTTAGGAGTCATGTGGGGTTTATTTCTAACTCCTTCACCTTCTTAGTGCTTGGTTAGTAATAATTTAACCATGCATGAAAGTGTCTATGATCCACACAAATACATTCCACTAATGGCAAACTAAATTATTCTCAAACTCAGCTTCTTATCAGGATCTCAAAAATGCCTTTAGCCACTTCCTAGTTACCCGAGATAAGGAGAAGATAGAGTGGCTAAGACATCTAAGTTTCACAAATTTTATAAAAATATTTAACCATATAAATCACCTTGGTAGAGACCCTTGCGAGCTGTGCAAGAGGCTCATAAAAATGAGAGACATCTTGAAATGTAAGCTGCACAAGCTTTATGGCAAATCATCTCTGCAGTAATAAGGAAGGGGGGACATTGAGGATCACAGAATTCTTTCCTTCTATGGGAACAGGGTCTTGACTCGATGTGCTTCTTCTATGCTTCTTTTAACTACTCTAGAAATACCAGGTGAAGCTATTAATAGGTTCTACTTATAAGGCTTAAAAAATGAGAATAACAATTTCTGTTCTGGTGAAGGAACTTGCATTTGTTTGGAACCAATTGGGCAACAATTTACTAAGCTATAGATTAGCATAGGAGGAAACAGGCAGCATGTAGGCATTGGTGACAGTAATCCCTTTAAACTTACTGTTTTTCCAGACCAGGCAGGGTTATCTTTTATATATGAAAAGGATATTAAACAAGGGTTTTAAATCAGCATTTTAGGGCTTGTTCATTACATTACTCAAGAATGAGTAAACAGGAAAGTATGAGACATTAAAAGTATTTTGCAGCAAGAGAGATGAGCAAATCAGTAGTTACTCAGAAGTCTGCTTCCTCCTAAGTCAGTTTATTTCACAAAGTACATAGAAGAAATATTTAGAAAACATCTCGTTCTCAATGAGGATATTACTTGTGTTTTAAAATAAGCTGAGATAAGAATTTTTTAAAAAATGAAAAGAGTAATAGAAGTCAACTGTCTTAAAATAGTAAAAAGCAACCCCTATATTACAGAAAATTTAGAGAATGAATTAGACAGTAAACTTAGAAGTAACATTAGCATTCGCAAGAAATTAGCATAAAGATAGAAATATAAGATAATTGTTAGCAAATGTAGAGGGCAATTCATGGAGATCTAACTCCTAAATAGTATTTTCATTCAGAAAAGGCAAGCAAGCAAACAAAAAAACTACAAAGGAAAATTCCTAGATAAAGAAAATTATCTCATATTAACAGATTTGCCCTGAATTAATACAGATATTCATACAATAAAATGTGTAGGTAAATATTCAAAAGCTTCAAGTATAAAGGAAGACTCCAACCATCATCAGAAGGGAACAATACTTACTATGCAAAAAAATACAATGGTCCTAAGTGATTGTTATGGTCTGAATGTTTCTCTCCAAAATTTATATCTTGAAATCTAATCTCTAATGTATTGGTATTAAAAGGTGGGGCCTTTGGGTGGCCACTAGGTAACGAGGGAAGACCCCTTTTAAATAGGATTGGTGCTCTTATAAAAGAGGTCTGAGGAAGCTTGTTTGTCCTTCCACCATGTGAACATACAAGGCACCATCTACGTGGGTCACTATAAAAGTTGTGCTACAGCTGTGTTATGGTCCATTATTTCACTTTCAAGAAACCCTGTCGACAACATCCTTTCTGATTCATTCATGCGAGTTTCAACTTGTTCAACTTATTGGTGTTCCTGGGAGGGCTTCATTTGGTTTCCATCTAAGCAGATTTATGTTTCTTGATTATGGTGTATCTCAAAACTTTTGTAGTGACTCACGTATGAGGAATGGGCCCTCACGAGACACCAAATCTGCTGTCATCTTGATCTTAGACTTCCCAGCCTTTGCAGTGTGAGAAATAAATCATGTTGTTTACAAATTACCCATTTCTACACAGAAATTCATAGTAAGAGGTGGGATATTGCTGTACCAAATACCCAAAAATGAAGATGTGTCTTTGAATGGACAGAGACTGGAAGAGTTTGGAGGTGCCTACCAGTAAAGCCTACATTTTAGTGAATAGAGTACTGAGGATGATTCTGATGGAGGCTCAGGATAGGAGAGTTGTAGAGAACGGTTAAATCTCCTTAGAGATTGCTCAAGTGCTCACGAGCATATGGGTGAAGTCCATGGTCATTTTTGTTCATTATTTCTCTCTGATATCTTATCGAAATGATTATAAATAAATAATGAATATATTATTGGAATCTGTGAAGAAAGGTGATGCATGATGATGTAAAGTGGTGCAGAACTTGAATGAATTGTGTTAATGTCCTAGGGCTCTGTGGAACTTCTGAGTGAGGAAATAAGATAGTTGACGGAAAAAATATCTAAGCAAAGTGTTGAGGGTGTGGCATGGCCTCTGTTGAATGCTTATAGTAAAGTGTGAGACGAGAGAAAGAAATTAAAGATGGAATTTATAATGAAAAGGAAAGAAGAACTTAAAGCTTTGGAAAGTTCTCATCCTGTAAAACATGAGAAAATGTGTTAAGGAGAGAACACCAAGGGTGTGGTCAAGTGAACATTGATAAGGAGAGTGCCACGGTTAGAAGGAAGCCAGATGCTATTCATCAAGAGAACGGAAGAATCTCCCCAAAGGCATTCAGAGTTGGTGGAGACTGCCCCTCCCATCATAGGCCAAGAATTCCAGGGCTTTAGGACCAGAACCATTTCAAAGGAGGAGCCCAGGGTGCCCATGGAACCTCAGGATTCACTGCTTAGTGTAGCCTCAAGGCTCTGCTCTCCACAGTTGAGTTCAGCACTCCTCAGTTACCCCAGAATCAGCTCATCAGCTCCAGTGAACTCAGGTGTAGTGGGGGCTGCTTCAGAGGGTAGAGGTGGCAACATTGGTGATGTCCATGCAGTATCATTGCCAGCAGGGCACAGAGTACACTAGCTATGGGAGCATGAATGCTTTCATCAGGATTTTAAAGAATTTCCTAGAGAGCTTTGTGGCCCAGGCAGAGAACTGTCACAGGGTCAGGGCTACCAGAAAGAGACCCAAACTAGGGTAATGCCTAGTGGACCCATAGGGGTGGAGCCACAACAAAATACCTCACCAAGCAATGTGCAGTAGATCACAGGGATAGGGCTGCTGCAGGTACCTCTACTACAACAATGTCTGGTGGAACTGTGGATGCAGACTGCCCCCAAATCCTATTCTGATACAGCACCACCACTCAGTTCTATGGTATTGTAGGCACAGGACTCTAATCTGTGAGGGTTATGACATGGGGCCACCTGGAACCTTGGAGGGCCAATTCTGGCCCCACTGTGTCTAGAAGGTGGGGCATAGGCTCAAAGATGGTTTTTAAGCTTTAATATTGAATGTTGTTTTCCCCGTTGGGTTTTGGACTTGCCAGGACTAGGTACCCTTTCTTCCTTCCTATTTCACTCTTTTGGAATGGGAATGTTTGTCCGATGTGTGGCCCACCATTGTGGGGTTGGAAGCAGGCAACTTGTTTAATTTCACAGGTTCACACTGGAAGGCAGTTTGCCTCAGGATGAATAGTTTCTTGATTCTCATTAATGTCTGATTCAGATGAAATTTAGATGAGATTCAGAACTTCAGATTTTTGAGTTGAGGCTGGCACAAGTTAAGACTACTAAAACTATTGGGATGGAATGAATATATTTTGCATGTAAGATGGACATGAAATTTGGGGAGTCAGGGGTGGAATGTTAGGGTCTGAAAGATTGTGTCCCTTCAAAATTCACGTGTTGAAATCTAATCCCCAGTGCATTGGTGTTAGAGGATAGAGGCTTTGGGAAGAGACTAATCATGAAGACAGAGCCCTCATAAATGGAATCAACGCCTCTTAGAGGCCTGAGATGGTACTTACTTACCTCTTTGCCGTTCTGCCATGTGAGGGTACAAAGAAGGCTCCATCTATGAGGAATGAGCCTTTACCAGACACCAAATCTATTATCATCTTGAACTTAGAATTCCCAGCCTCCAGATCTGTGAGCAGTAAATGTATGTTGCTTATAAATTACCTCATCTAATGTATTTTGTAATAGCAGCCCAAATAAACTAAGACAGTGACTTTTAGTGTCTTTTTTTAAAGCCACCAAATATGGATGCAATAGCTACAGCGTCTTTTCAAAGCAAACCAACAAATACTCGATCTAACAATTCTACAAATGGCGAAATTGGCATTCTCATATCTACAAAGTTTGATAAAATTTATCAGCTGACTATGACAAAAACTGCTCAAAAAATGGTCTCAATAACTGTAACTAAGGAATGAGTTAAAATAAGAATTAATAAAAAAAAACATATGGTGAGATATGTCTTTTGTACTTTATTGGTACAAAATTCTGAAGTTACCATATTTGAGCAGCTTTACAATAAAAGTAACTATTTCTATAACTATGCAATAAACATAAAGATAAACATTTTACTATATTTTTCTATATAGTTTGGAATGATATTTTGAGATTATTACTTTGCAACACATCCTATCCTTACTAGATTAGGGAATGTTGAGTATAAGCCATTTAGAATGCAGTCTTCTCTTGCTTGAATTTCATTGATTGGTATATGAGGGCATAATCATGCCCATGTGTGAGTAAAAGATACAAATGTGAGTTTGTCAGTAGGAGTAGGTTTTCTATGAACTAGACAAAAGCATATTTTTACTGATTCCACCAAAGCAGATAACTTACATTTGATCTGGATAATGATTAAGATGTAATTGAAATGTAGGTATTTTCTGGGTAAATCAGAATAGTTATTTTAAGGTTAATTTAAATATACATCATTTAAATCCTCTTTTAATGTGATTAAAAATAAACTAGCTACTATGTATACTGATAAAAAATTAGATTTTTGCATATTTTTTTTACTAACATAAAGCACACTATTTTATGTTGAAATGTTTAAAAATAAGAAATAAATTTTACCAAATATGGATGCCCTCATTTGTTATCAGAGCTGAAATATTTTTATAAGCAAGTAAGGGCTTTTTGCTTTTGTTGGGACAGTATTGTGCTCTGTCACCCCAGGCAGAGTGCAGTGGCAGACTCTAGCTCAAAGCAACCTCTAACTCCTAAGCTTAAGCAAGTCTCCTGCCTCAGCCTCCTGAGTAGCTGGCTTTACAGGTCTGCCATGTCTAGATAATTTTTCTATTTTTACTAGAGACGGGATCTGGCTCTTGCTCAGGCTGGTCCCTAATTGAACTCCTGAATTCAAGCAATCTTCCTGGCTTGGCCTTCCTGAGTGCTAGAATTACAGGCATGTGCCATAGTGCATGGCTTGTAAGAAACTAAGTAGGTAATTAATATAATTATTGGCATTAAATTGTTGTTACTTGAAAACACAAAAATAAATCCATGCCTCCCTTTAAAACATTAACAATTGAATTAGTTGACTGTGCTTGAAACCTGATTTCAAAGTTAGCCAACCTCACTGCTATGTGAATAACAATTAGTTACTGTAATACATTGTATGTCAATTGAACATGAATCTCAAATTGTATGTGAATTTTAACTACCTAAGCTTCATCTTGCCAAACTACAGACTTGGGCTATTTGTTTCTATTAGCCTGTCTCTCATGTGACCGTAAGGTAACACAAAAAGCTGTTATTACTAATTTTAAAAGCAAAATCTTTTGCAAATGGTGTATTTCAGAGAAGCAAAAGAAGAGGATGATCTGGAGTCGGGGTAGGCTCCCTGGCAGAAGTTAAGCCTTTTCTAGTTTAGAAAAAAAATAAATATTCTTATAAAAGTATAGCCTGTTCTTTCAGTTTCTTCTCTTCCAAAAAGGAGTATAATTAAGGAGGAAGGTTCTTGCTTTAGACTGAAACGTGGGTATTTGAGGAAGCAATTCAAATGACCCCTGCAGAGGCATCCAGCCACCCGAGCACTCTTCCAGCTTTGCTGGTGCCCGTCGGTCATTCAATATCTGCCCAGGCCTCTGAAACTGTTCTCATGAAAACTGAACCTGAGTGAATCCACAAACATAAAAGCAGGACTGATGGGAACGTTTTCCGAAAATGTAAATCCAACCTAAATTGCCACCCTGTTTTTTAGGTTAAAAAGTTCTGGCGGGTTATTTTTTTTTCCAAATTAATTTTGGATCATAAGATTCTATTAGCTGGTTTTTGCTGGCACCACATTGCTGAAAGGATGACAAGAAATAGGGAGCCTTGGAAATTTTACATGTCTGCCCTAAGAATTCCAGTTCCCTTTTACAACCCAGAAAGTCTTAGATCATTTGGGTCTGGTTTAGATAAGCTGACTAGAATGAAACCAAATTGGTGAATCTTCTAAGCTTCTCCCAGTCATCCTTCATTAAGGGAAGAGTCATTTTTGCCTTTTATGAAAAGGCCGAGCCAAAAGATCAATATTCACTAGCTTTCCTTCCATCCAAAACTTTTCCCACAAGTCTACTGCCAACTCATGAGGAGGAGTGTCAAGTTTTGTATTGCTGTTTTTCAAATACAGAAAAGTTCTATGGACCATTCCCTACAGTCTTGATGGGCCCTGTGCTTACCTCAGTTCAAAGTGTCCCTATAGAGCTGTGTCTATGGGCCTTATGTGACAATCCAGCATGTCTACTACTGAAGATGTGCTGGGCCATGTCTTTGCTGCTGAGGCCTTTTAAAAGAAAGTCCTGAAAAGGATGCTACAAGTTTTATAAGCTTTTCTTTTTTCTTTTTTTTGGTCTTCTCAAAATTATAACCAGATAAGCACCTTGGTATCATCTCAAGAGGTTATAAAAGGAAGAAGATACGGTGGAAAGAAACATAGTGTAGAGGAGAGGGCACCGTCTCTGTCCTGGCTGGTCACATGTAGCCTGACTTCTTGAGAAATCTTGTCTTAAGGAGGAATTTTTTGGCTTCCCATGAACTTCCAGTAGGTGGGAGCCAAGGCAGAGCAGCAGCCTGTGTTAAATCTGCCCACAGCAGTTACAGACTTGCAGAACAGAAAAGTAGGTGCTGTCTTTGAGATCATCTAGTCCAGTATCCTCCCTTTACAGAGAGAGAAATGTGGCTCAGAGAGACAGGGTACATTTTCCCAGGGTCTCACAGCCAGTCTGGGTCTGAGCTATGATGAAAGTCAAGGTTCTTCTACTCTTGGCAGCTTCAAATCTGTCATTGGAGGAGGATAGTTTCTTTCAGTTCTCATAACTTAGAAAAGTTCTGAATAGCAATCAAGTTGTTACTTTTTGTTTTTTATGTCATTAGATTGCAATTTTTAGTCTAAGCCCTTAAGAATTTTATAAAAGTGGCTTAGAATCTTTAGCTTTCATAATGATAATTGTGAAGGTCTTAATACACAATTTGGTTAAACTCAGAGAGGGTCATTGAGGGCTCATGAAACTATAGAACATATACTGTCACAAGGCCCCATTAGATTGTGAGGTCCATGGGAGCAATGAATTATGGCTACCTTGTTCAGGGTCTAGAACAGCACCCATACATCAGAGATACTCAACAAATATTTGTACAATAATTTCTTCCCGCTGTTTATCTATCTATTGCAATTTAGCAGCTCAATGACTTCGTTTTTTTTTTTTAGCAATAACTCATGTTTGAATTTTCTGTAGTCAATTTGTGATCCTCATACCCACTTTGGTGGAATGTTGCCTACTCTGTGTTCTATCCCTTCATATTTCTTCCACTGACTTGGCTTATCAATCTGCTCTCTCATTACTTAGTATTAATGGTATTCTTAGTCCATTTCCTGTTGTTGTAACAGCATAGCCCAGTCTGAGTAATTAATGAAGAAAAAAAGTTTATTTAGTTCATGGTTCTGGAGGCTGGAAAGTCCAAGAGCCTGGCGCTGGCATCTGTGAGCTGGGGCTGGCACAGCACATCTTTTGCTGTGTCATCACATGGCAGAGGGCATCATATAGTTGAAAGGGCAAGAGCAACAGAACCAGAGAGAGCTGACTTTTACAACAAAACCCCTTCTGTGATATTGAACCCACTCTCAGGATAGTCACAAATCTATTTATGAGGGCAGAGGGATTACATTTCCAATACATGAATTTGGGGGATATATTCAAACCATAGCAGCATTGCTCTGTTTTGTTAAATTGTTTTTTAAAATCACACATACAAAAAAGATACTCATAAATGTACAACTTACTGAGTTTTCTCAATATCAACACTGCTTGGCTTTTAAGGAAATACACAAAAACAATAGTAGGTCATGTCCTTGTCATTTGACTTCACTTTCTCTTTAAAAAAATGCACATAGAATTAATTCTGCAAAAAACATGTGCAAAATGAGTGGACGATGGATGCAGTGTTTGTTGAAACTGTTCAGAGGAGAGAGAATATTGACCCGGAATAGTTTTGGAAGGTTTTATGGAAGGTAAAGGATTTAGACTGAGTCTTAGAGAATACATGTGAATTGGAAAAGAATAAAGGGAAGGAAAGAATATTTGGTTTAAAGGATCAAGTGATCAATGTTGCCATGTTCAGTGTGAGCTCACTGGTGAACAGTAAACAGAGCAATATGGAAGGAAAAGAATGATGTTTCATAATGGAGAAATTCTGTTGGGAAAGGGAGGATCTAACACTTTATACATATAAAATAGGTATAAAATACTAGAGGGGTAATGTTTTTGTTTATTTTGTTTTGTTTTGAGACAGTGCCTCACTCTGTTGCCCAGGCTATAGTGCCATGGCCTCAGCCCAGCTCACAGCAACTTCAAATTCCTGTGCTCAGGTGATCTTCTTACCTCAGTCTCCTGAGTAGCTCAGATTATAGGTGCCTACTATGACACCTGGCTAATTTTTTTTTTTCTATTTTTAGTAGAGTGGGGTCTTGTTCTTGCTCAGGCTGATCTCAAACTACCAAGTGTAAGGGATCCTCCTACCTAAGCCTCTCAGAATGCTAGGATTATAGGCATGAGTCACTACACTGGCCCATAATTTTTTTTTAACTATAATAGGAGTGACAGAAAAGGAAAGGCTGATTGCAAAGCACAGGTTGTTGTGTAGTCCACGGAGAGAGCACATCCTGGAGATGTTCAGTGCTCAACCTGCACAAACTTGCTTGCTTGTCCTGATGTGGGCCTGACCTTGTGTGACAGCATCAGCAGTGAAAAGGAAAAGATGTGTGAGAGACTATAAAATACTTGAAATGTTGTTGAATGTACCTTAATAGGCAGTAAGGAATGAAAGGCCAACCATGGGCTAACATGTCATTTCCCTAATAACGTTTTAGGCTGAGCTCTTAATGATTTAATTCTAAAAAATAACTTGTGAGTTTCACTATCAAGTTGGTCCAGAAGGTGATATATTTTTGGTCAAAGGCTTTTTTGATGAGCCTTAGGAAACAACAACTCCATACTTCTTTCATTTGTAAGCCTGACCCCATGTGGAGGTATGGGCTAGGCAAATAAATACCAAGAATAAGAACGTCTTTATTCCTCTCACATTCCCTTGACTTTGTCCTTTGTACCATGCTAAACTGGAAGGGGTCATTGAAACATTAATATGGTGTGTGAGGCTCTCACAGTGGCCCCTGAGGAACAATTTTCAGTATGTTACACTGTTATTTAAAGAAAGTTTACAAAGCAAATCATTTGACTCACTCTTCCTCTAGTTAAGAATCAGCAATGTCAAGTTGTTCAGAGAATCTTCACTAAGTCTAAATAAAGGTGAGACTTTTACAAACTTTCCACAAAGATTTATTGCGTACTTCTTATGTGGCTACCACTCAGGAGTGTCTTCTTGACCTATAGATCGGTGCTCAATAAATATTTAATTGGACAAAGAATTAATGAATTAGTGGAAAATCGTGTTTTAGGAGGTTAAGGTGCTGGATTTGAAAAGAAGGAGGCCAGAGGCTGCAAGAACAGTGGAACTTTTGTTGTTATCTAGACGTTAGATAGCGAAGGTTTAAGTGGGGATGCAGAGGAAAGGGCAGGGTGCGATAGTTTATGAGAAACGTCAATAGTGTACTGTGCGTCATTGGCTAAGAGAAAACCATTAAGATGAAGGAGAGAAAAAGAGTCAAAGACAGTTGGATTTTTGAATCTGAATAGAAGGTCTGCTCAAGCTGTGGAAAGTGAGCAGAACAGTATTATTTTTAGACAGGTTTGGTTAAGGTCATGGGAGAGGCCTTTTCATGGAGACATCCTGAGAGTAGAACTCTCCAACTGGAGTCTCGGCCAAAGCCTCAGCTAAAAGTGCCTCAGTTCATCAATCAATGGAAGTACACGTCAACTGTTCATATCGATTGACATGTCACCATGCAAAATCAATCCTTTTTGGTTTAAAAATAAAGCCTGTTTCATCGTAACTCAATAATCAAATTTCTTTTGTAAAGCTAGTGTTTTATTTAAGCCAATATTACATACTATGAGTGCTAAAACAACACAGACAATTTTGAACTGCCTCGATACAGTGTCCAAATCAAGGCGCAGGGCTATACAGAAGTGTTTGTCAGTCCTTTTGTCATTATCACCCCTACAGGACCTTTTGATAGCCGAGAGTGATGGTATTTGGGGTTAAGAAAAAGAGAGGAGCTCATGGAGGGAGAGTACAAAGAATGGCAGCCTACTGACCACAGGCGGAGGTAGGGAGGGGCAGAAATGGAGATGATGCATTTAAAGAACTGAGCGTATGAGATTTGTGAGTCACTGAGTTGAGGGGAAAAAAGGTTTTAATGAAGAGCTCGTAAGAGCTACTAAAGGTAGGTGAAGAGGGAAAAATGTCAAGAGAAGTCCATTGGATTAATATTTTTCAAATTGGATGCGAAAATTTGCATATGTGGCCATGAAAATGTGACATATTAATAACTAACCAGATCAGTTTTAAAAATTAAGTAGAAATAATGGCCTGCCTTTGATTAGTCAAAACTAAGCAGCATATATTTTAAAATAAATCTGTTTGGTTTGTAGTTTTCAATATGTTGTATCAACACCGGTAGCCGTATCAAAACAAGAATGTCGATATACAGTCTCCTTTTCAGTAGTGAAGGCGATTCATTGTTAGCATCGAGGAAAACACAGTCCATCTAAGGTCGAGGCATATTTTCAGCAGGAACTGGCAGTTGTTCACTCATTGGGTGGTTAACAAAGAATTTTCAGTGCAGGGACCAAGGGGTGGGGGTGGGCACTGGGCTCCAGTGTTCAGGTAGCCAATGTGCTTAGGCTGTGGTTGAGAAGGAATGGAGACCATCACTAACCACACAGGGAAGATTTTTCAGGTCACTGCTGTGTGGGGTTTTGTTTATTGGTCAATTTTGCAAACAACTTCTCTCAGACCAAACATTCTAGTAGTTTAAGCTTGGAGATAATTAGAGAGAGGTGGTTGAGTGCCAGAGAAGCATACGGAGTCCTAGACTCGGCATGGTTCTGGAGATCATCTACTGCAGATCCCAGCCTATAATCTACTCTGCTTTACCATATCACTAACAGTTAATCAGTTTCTACTTGACGGCTTCCAGCAAATGGATGCTTACTACATTGCAAGGAAGGCTTTTGTGGAATTAGCAATCTGTATCTTAGAGCAACTTTCTGGGATAGCACATAATATCTGCTAGCCAGGGTTCTTAACACTTTATATATAACTCACTTAATCTTCACTTTAACCCCATGGATGAAGTGGCCACGTAACAAAATAAATGCAATTATTATCCACAATTTTTAGATAAGGAAATTAAGGCATGGACGGGCTATGTAATCTTGCTCAAGTCAAAGAGTTTGAACCATCCTGGTCTTACTCCAGCGTGAGCTCAAAACTGATGCAGGGGAGGAAAAACTGCTTTCCCTCTTTCCACTCAGGTTCACTGGCTAGAGTCTGCAAATAAGACCAGCGAAAGACGGATAACAAGAGAAAAACAAATAGAAGTCTGTTCGTATGTGCGTCAGGCCTGTGCCTGGGAGCTCCCTGAGAGCAGCAACTCCAGGGGGGGTTCAAACTTGGACTCATACAGCATCTTAACAAGAAATGACACAAGTTTAGCAAAGTGACAAGACAAAGAAAAAGGACTCCGAGTTTCTAGAGGAGACAAATAATGAGAAGGCAAATATATGTATTTGTATGAAGAAAATTGTAAGTGAGGTCAAATTTTAACAAAATTTGTTACATAGATTTCTCCAGTGCCATCTCTGGACAGACAAGAGTCCAGAGCTGTCTCCTGTGATTAACTTTTGCCTTCTTGTTGGAGAGGCAAAGGAGAGACATGTGATAAATTTATGTCTTACTATTTAGGCCAATAGCGTGAGAAGGCAAGCACATTTTTTGTATTTGCTTCTTAATCCTCATGCCAAAGTGGCATGTTTTGGGGTAGCAATCCTTCACTGGTTTGGTCTAACGTTTCATCCTTCTTGCTAGCTATTCAAATATTTGAAGACAGTTATTAGGGCTTCCCTGAGCATCTTTTCCTGAGCTAACTGTCCCTAGTTAACGCAATCATTTCTTTTTTCATGCCATGGTTGTGATCATTTAGAAAAGCATAGTTTAGTTTGTAGTTGCCTCACTTAAAACTAGTACTGAGAACAGAATACAGACTCCAGGAGAGTCTGAAAGTGTGAACAATGCACAGAATTGTGTGGAATTATACAATTGCTAGGCTCTGCAATTAGCATGCAAGGTGAAAATTGAGTGTAGTCAAATAACCCTTGAAAAAGGCCTTGACTAACTCATAATGGAGAGGACATATGATATGTGTGTATAATCCTGTGCAGAAATTCTTCTGTTTATTAAAACTTGATATTATGATTTACTAAGGAAGGAACAAAAGGAAGGTAGATGTGCAGATGCCTGGGCATTTAAAACATTCTGCCCTTGAGGTTAGTATTAAATCCCCAGTAAAATGAGGGGTTGGTAGAAAATACTCAATTTTTGCCTGCAATATTACTTTATTCTGATTAACTGCTAAGCTCTCTAACTATATATATGTGTGTGTGTGTGCATACACACACGTTTGTGTTGTAGTGAGGATTAAATGGGAAGGGAGAGAAGAGTGGGTTCTAAGATCAGTTTGTAAGCTCAGTATATTCCCAGTCCATACCATTCAGCATTCTCAACAGGGATGTAACCAACTCCCAAAGGGGCCAAAATTCATTCTTGGTGGGTAAAAACTTACTCTTTTAATATAAGCCCTGACCTATACATAATACATAGAGATATATAATATGTCTGTGGCATTAAAATTTCACGGGGCAAGTGGCAATTATGAAAACCTGCCTAAAATGGCTCCTAATGGCATAACGATGCCCAAAGGATTGAGCAATGCTGCTGTCCGCACTGCCCCTTGAGTCGGACCCGGTATCAATGCAGTTCAAAATTGCACGTGCGGTTTTAGCAGTTGCAATATTGCATGCATTCTGAGTTTAAATAAAACTCATTAATTTTACAACTGAAATTTGAATATTTCATAGTGGTGAAACAGACAATGATGTTTTCCAGCTGAAGTGCTTGATTTTGTATTACGACATGTTGATCAATCCTAAATGCTGGCATTTGTAGCTCCGTTGATTGATGCATGGAGGACACTTAGAGCAAGGCAAAGTGGGTGAGCTTGTTTAGTAAATACAGGGGTTCAGCTTAAAATTCTGCTCTGTGTGTATGCTCACTGATGAAGGTGAAAGTCAATTCATTTCCTTTTGGTTTTTGACTTACAAGGTCATGGATTTCATCCCTGATACGAAACTGAAAAAAAAAAAAAATCACATGGCTCTGACTAATCCCAGCAAAAGGTCTCTTGAATGTATCTCAACTCCCGTTACATCACCAAAAAATAAACTCAAAGCTCACACCCTACTGAGAGGGAAGATGTTGTCTCGGTATGTTTGCTTGCAAAGCATGGAACATTTGGCTTTTGCAAACGTATTTGTGATTGTTTTGTTGTTGTTGTTATATAGATATTCCTTCCCACTTTCCCTTGCCACTTAAAAATGGGCAGCAAATTGCTTTCCAGGAATGAAAGTGTCTAAGTAAGGCAAAACACCATTTGTATACTAAAATATCATTTGGTCATACAATAATGTAGCCCAGGCAGAGTTTGGAAGGAGAAAGTAGAACAATGTAAAGGCTTAGTTGCTCTGCTTAAGAAAATGTGATGCATTTACCCTGCTTCACACTTCTGGAGAAAGAGGAAAGGACAGGACAGGATTGAGATGGGTTCTTGTAGCTACAACTTAAAGAAAGAAGGAATAACTGGATAAAATGGCCATGCCATTATTTTTAAAGAACTTCACTGTCTATCCTCCAAGGCTCAGTGGTAAATCATAATCCCCCCTCTATTATCTATCATTTTAGTGCATTATTTTAAAATGAAAATCATTTCTAATAATTATAACAGACACTCATGTGTGCGCTAAGACAGAACAGATGTTAATATTTTATATATTTGCTTCAGATGTTTTTACTTTTTAATAGTCAGACATTTTTACAAATATCGCTAAAACTTTAAAAATATTTGGATATTTTTACAAATATCGCTAAAACTTCATCTTCACCTCTTCCCCTTGTTTCTCTTCTAGAGGTAAATAATTTCCTAAAGTCAGTGGCTATCACTGTCCAGTTTTTAAACAGTATATGTTCATTGTATCTTCACGTATATACACATATCTTCATTAATAATATTCACTATTATTTTCATATTTATTTTCCATCAAACTAAGCTTATGCAACATCACGTTGAATAAAAGCCATATTGAGTTGAGCCATATTGAGACACATAATCCTGGTTTGTTCATTTAACCCTACTGTGATATTCATTATACATCTCAACTTGACTTCCTTCATCAATTCCCCCATTCAGAGAAGTTGATCTGTTCCCCTATTTCTTTTTTGCTTTCCATCAGAAGAAAAAAAGAGGGACCCCCTGGGTACTCACATTTCTTGATCTGACAACACTTGCAGGCCTGCTATCATTACCTGCCTCCAGTGAGTCATGTCCTGTATGCCTGTTTGTGTCAGTCTCCATGGTAAGTCCAGACTCTTAGGTGTCCTTTACCTCCCCCAAGGCCATCTCTCGCACATACTCCCAACCTCTGAACTCTTTCCACTTTGCCCTCTGGGACCCACTGCCCTTTTCTTGAGATTTCTTGAGACACACTCAATCTTTTCTCCAGAAACTTCTCCAGAAGTTCATTTTGTTTTGTTATAAATGAAATCTAGGTTCCTTCCCGACTCACTGCCGCCCTGCATCCCTTCATCTGACAGGTGTTTTCCTCACGTATCCTGGAGGGGCGTGGCTAAACTCGTTGCCTCTCACTGCAGTCTCCAGGCCATTCATCATCCCTCTTCCCTCACGGCATCCACCTTGGAGTCTCTCGTCATCAGGCTCTACCCATAACCCCTCCTTCTTACCATCCTTCCAACACATGGGTTACTCATTTCACAAAGACCTTTAGTTCCTACTTCAATCCTTCCCAAACTTCAGTGAGTGTCTAGGAGGGTCTGGAACTGTAGATTCTGATGCGGTAATTCTGCAGCGGGACCTCGGGATCTACTTCTCTGACAAGAGTTCAGGTGATGCTGAAGCTTGTGGATCATTCTTTGAGGAATAAAATCCTAGACCACTGTCACTCTCCCGTCAGAACTGGTCTCTTCCTTGTGGGAGGATTTTAATCACATGGGGGGGGGTTCTTCCAACAACTTCTGCTGCATTTCAGATCGTTAACCTCTTTTCCTCTGGTAATTTCATCCCTATCTTAGCTGTCCCCTCCCCTACACCTTGTCGTTACCCAAATGGGCAACACTTTCATGATCTCGATTTTCCCAGACTATTGTCTCTTATCCTTCCTGCCCACTCTTTCTGGTCCCCAAACACAAACAATTCTTAAACACCATGGATCCCGTCAAACCCACTGTTTCTGCTACCTCTCCCCTACCCTTGTTTCACACAGTTCACGCCTCACTCTTTAGGCAGCTTAGATTCCAGGGCAGCTGATGATAATCACCACCCTGCATATGTGGCCAATTCTTTACCCTACTGACTTGACAGAAATCCCAGACCTGGGTGATTACTACGCTCTGCCTACTGCACCCCTGTTCCCATCTCCCAAGTGAAGACACGGGGAACGGTGCAGGCCCCTGACCCATCTCACAGGAAATTCATTAGCACGCGCCTCAGGTGGAACCAGGTGCCATCTGGCAATCATTCTGTGCCTGCATCCCTACCCCATTTTCTCTTTTGCTTTATTCCAGATAACAACTTTGTATCTTCTCCTTCCTCAGATCTCCAATTCCTCCTCCCCACTCCTCACTCTGGCTTGATGACTTCACTAATAATTTCGTGGGGAAGACAGGAATGCTCAGAAGGGGACGTCCCGAGTCTCCCACCCTCACACACACACAGCTGTCCCCATGTAGAACTTTACCCCTCGAACCTACTCAAGGCCATGGCTCTAGGTATTCCCCACCTCTCCCTTCCTGCACCACGCCCTCCTGGACTGTGTAAAACGTACCCTTTTTCCATCTGAAAAAGTAAAAGCCTCTTCCCCATTAGCCCTAGTGCTCTGCTCAGTTCAAGGCAAACTCCTCAGGTAGCTTTCTTTAATGAGATCCGGGATTCCTCTTTCCCTACTCTCTTTTAAGCCCTCTCTACCCAGGCTTTTGCCCACACTACACCTCTGAATTGGAAATTTCTTCTTATACATAAGCAACACTAAATTTTTTATTAACTGCAAATGTAAACACTCTTAAAAATAGCTTAGTTACATAGAAAGCATCAACAATTAACTGAATGTAAACAGTTAAAATAAACACTATAACTAGCTATGCGTATACTCCACAAACCTGGGTCTGGCTTTCTAGCTTTGACCACCAATTACTCTTGATCCAGGGAGCTGAAAGTGGTGCTCCAGTCACAGGTGATTAGATTAATGCTTCACTGACTACCTAATTGGCTGATTCATTCATCCATTTGGCTACTTTTCTTGGTTCTTAATTTATTAGTTCATTCCACATTCTGCTTTTTTCTTAGCCCTTTCCCCTCTTTGTCATCTTCTCTTATCAGTTTGTGGGTGTCCTACAGAGCTTTTGAATCTCCTCAGGGAACCTCAGCATTCATTATGAGGATTAATTTATGGACCTTTGCTGCCCTCGCTGTAAATCCTGATAAACTATTTCACTGTCTCCCTTATTTTCCTTATGTGCTTTATCATATCATCCTGTAAAGAGTTACTCATTGTTCTTGCCACTTTTGCTTAAAAAAGAAGATTATAGGCTCGGTGCCTGTGGCTCAATTGGCCAAGGCGCCAGCCACGTACACCTAAGGTGGCAGGTTCGAATCCCCAGCCCGGGCCCGCCAAACAACAATGATGGCTGCAACCAAAAAACGGCCGGGCGTTGTGGCGGGCGCCTGTGGTCCCAGCTACTTGGGAGGCGGAGGCAGGAGACTAGCTTGAGTCCAGGAGTTGGAGGTTGCTATGAGCTGTGATGT
>CAUYQV010011200.1:0-17453 GCA_963574575.1 Galagoides demidoff | reverse complement strand
TGAGCCACACAGAGGAGTCTGGACTTCATTCTGGAAGGGTTGGGTGGCCATCAAAGAATTTAAAGAGTGTGAGATGGTAACAGGTTTGAATTCTAGATATGGCAGAAGGAAAGAGACCATAGGAGGACAAAACTGGAAAAGGACATAGTGGAGAGGGGAGGTAGGGGCCTGAACTGGTGACGTGGTGGCAGACAGGAGAAGGATGGATACAGAGAAGAAAGTTATAATATGTCTAGTTTATGGCTTACGTGACTTGGGTAACTGCGATGAAGAACAAATGAGGGGCTTCAGGTTTTAGGGAGCAGGGACTGAGGCCAGTTTCGTGTGCAGTGGACGTGGTGTTGTCTGTGGGGCATCCAACTGTAACTGTTATGGACAGAGGGCATCTGGAGGAAGCCGTGCCACGTACAGGATGAGACACTGGGATGGAGAAGCATGTTTGGCAACCAGCGCGTAAAGGTGACAGTTAACACCTCAGGAATGAATGAACCCATTAAAGAGAGCATATGGAAGAGGAGGGCTTTGGAGAGAATCCAGGGGAATGGCAATGCTAAAGAGGAAGGCAGAGAGCCAGCCATGGAGGCGATCCCACAGAAGGGGCCCAGGGACACACGAGAAGGGTCCAAGAAACCACGGGATGAAGCATGTCAATGTGTCAATGGCCAACAACCACTCTACCACAAAGCCATTCAGTTAGGAAAGGACGCAAAAAAAACTGTCCTATTTTTCAATGCCAAAATCACTAGCGCTCCTTTGGAAAGAGAAAGGTGGGAGGAAGAGCATTTTTGAGACATGGTGAGGATAGTATCACGTAACTGTGCTAGAGAAGTAAATAGAAGGTGACAAAGCACAGCTGTGGGAGCAGCTTTCTTTTTTGAAAGTGCCTGCTTGAGCAGAGGGAAGTGGCTCATAATGGTCCTGGATGCAAGCTCCCAAATCAGTCATAAGGCCACGGGGCACTGGTGGGAGCCAGACATGACCACCTGCTCCAGGCCACAGCCAAAGGGAGAAAAGGTGAAAGGAAGCTCACTGGGCAGTGCTAGGAAAGGGATGCAGCGGGACAGTCCCTGGCCGCCCGTGCCATTGTGTAGGAGACCAGGGAAAAGGAGAAAAAGAGATCCTGAGTGGACTGGAGGGGGGAATTGGTGGGGGGAAGTGGGCCAGTCTGGGGTGCTCACACCATAGCGCCTTCCTCTGGGTCTCACCCTCCAGAAAACCAAAATGTCACCACGGTCCAAGATGGGCTCAGGGAACTAACTCTTTAGCTAGTGTGAGGGAACAAGATTCAGCACCGTCAGAAGGGAGGGACGTGGGTCTCTATATCCCACCACCTTCCCAAGCCCAAGGTGGCTCCTGTCTGCACAGGGTTGGGGCAGGGGGAGGAATCTCCAAAGGCAACAAAATGGCCAGATCCCTTTCAAAGGTCACGGCTGCGCCTGCCCAGAGAGCCATCCCTCTGATCTGTTTGTGTCTCCAGGAATAAGAAATCCAGAGAGTGCTACGAATGGTGCACAGAGAACCGAAGAGGAGGAGACAGGAACAAAGCAAATTTAACACTGAGGAAAATTAATATGGTATGAGACTCTATTATGAGTAAATGCACAATATTAAAAATAAATGAAAAAAAAAAACCAGAAAAACCTTGATGCCAAAATCTATTCTTTAGCCTAGTGTTTTTCAGAAAAATATCAGAGTCCTATATCTAAAAATCATCAGTTGAAACTCTTTATTTTTATTTTTTCCTCTGCCTTTTCTATCATGCGTGCAGACTGGCAATCAGCAAAGGAAGGCAAGGGTACAAGTTCAACCCACAACTTGCTCTTGTATGGCCCACCAGCTTTACATCTTTAAAGGATTAAAACAAACAAAACTGAGCCTATAGCTCAGCAGCTAGGGTGCCAGCCACATATACAGGGGCCGGTGGGTTTGAACCCACCCAGACCTGCCAAACAACAATGACAACTACAACAAAAAAACAGCCAGGCTTTGCGGCAGGGGCCTGTAGCTACTTGGGAGGCTGAGGCAAAAGAACTGGTTAAGCCCAAGAGTTTGAGGTTACTGTGAGCTGTGATGCCACAGCACTCTACTGAGGGCGACATAGTAAGACTGTCTCAAAAATAAAACAAACAAAATTAAAGTAGAATATTCAAGAGAGATTTGTATGTGGCCTGGGAAGCCTAAATTATTTACTCTCTGGCCCACTGCAGGAAAAGTTTGGCAACCTCTAATCCAGAGAAAGACCCTGATGTGGCCTCAAAACTCCCTGGTAGAGGGGCTTGGAGGCCACACAGCTACTCAGCAGCACAGCTTGGATGAGAACCCGTTTCTCTTGGCTCTAAGTCCAGGGCACTTTCTCAACCACCACACCAAACACGGATGTGAAATAATTTCCACTTCAAAATAAAAAAAGGGGGGGTTTCAGGGAGCCTTTAGGGCTTCCATAGGACACACGTAAATAAACTTTAAAATAAATAGTCTACTGATTTTTTTTTAGGACTCCTGGCGGAGTAATATCCAACAGAAGGGAAATATTTAGTGACGTGCAAAGCACACCTCTCAGACTGTCCCTGTCATTTCTCACCTTTTATTACTCTTAAGGAGCCTCCTGAAATTTAGTCTCGTCTTTGTCACCTAGAAAGGAATGTTTGTGGACAAGAAACCAAAAGTATAACTTGTTCACTCCCAAGCACCCATACTCGACTGGACCCAGATCACCCACACTCACACACGTGACACCAAACTGTGGAGTCACATGGCAGCACGCAGACACCTCAGTCACACCCCACCTACAATTAAGACTATGCCCAAAATGGTTTAAAGGTTAATCCAGGCCAAAATATGTCCCTTTGAATACTTAAGGCAGTTTTATATGCAGTCTGTTCACCTAACCTTTAATCAGTTTATTCATCATAACCAAAACTCACCTTGACACTTCCAGAGAGAACCCAAATGATAATAACCCCCCCACCCACAACTTAAAGTACTAATCAGACTATTCTCCTGTGAGGTCTCTACCCTGAATAAGCATTCATAAAAATAAAAAAAAATTAATTAATTAAATTTGTAAAAACACCTCTGTGCCAGATATTTAACATTTTTTACTAAGAAAGGGCAGTGATAATTTATCTGTCTTTATAAATCACAACACATGCCCCATCATCTCATGAGACAGGCTTGTTCTGTCTCCGAGCTGGCTGGAGCTGACCCCAACTGTAACACTATTCTTAACGATATCATTAATATCCTTAAAGGCAAGCAGCCAAAAGAAGAAGATAAATGTAAATTTTACCATAAGTATTATTACAGAATGTTAAAATAGATTGTAGAAATCTAGCCCAGTTTTTTCACAGAAATACAAGGACATAATCTTAAATAACATTAAATAACAGAACCCAGGTATAATGTCTTAATTAACTGTTCCTTCCATGTCCTCTTACAGGAAAATCATGCTAAGAATTCAAAAAAAATGAAGAGAAAGAGAGAGAGGAAGAGAATGAGGAAGAAAGGAGATGAAACAAAAACAAAGATCCTCGGCTAAATGTGGTTCTTGACTTTTCAACCCAATTTCGTCCCATAACTTGTGAACAGCATATGGATGGCTTGTGTTTTTTTATTCAATCAGACAGCCTGTGTCTCTTCAGTGGTGAATTTGTTCCACTAACATTTATTCAGAGAATTGATAAGTGTGGTGGTGGAGTTCTATTCATCTTATTTTGTGAAAGTCTGTTGTGTAGTTTTGTCTGTTGCACCATTATGGAAGCTCAGTTTCGACCTTTTGCTTCTGGGCGTTTACTTTGCTGATGGCCCGTTGTAGTGGTCAGTGTTGAGAATGGGCCTAAGTATTTCCTGTAGAGCTGGTCTTGTTGTGGCGAGTTTCCTCAGTGTTTGTATATATGCAAAAAAATTGATTTCTCTCTCCATCAATTTTGAAGCTTAGTTTAGCAGGATACAGAATTCTGAGCTGAAAATTGTTTTGTTTAAGAATGTTAAAGATGGATGACCATTCTCCTCAGTTTGGGAAAGTTTTAGCTGAAAAGTCTGCTGTCATCCTAATGACTCTGCCTCTGTAGCTCAGTTGGCACTTACTCCTGGCTGCTTGCAGAATTTTTTCCTTCATCTTAATTTTGGACAGGTTCATTACAATGTGTCTTGGAGAGGTTCTATTTGAGTTGAGATGTTCTGGGGTTTGATATCCGTCAGAAAGGAGTGTGTCAGGGTCTTTAGTAAAACTTGGGAAGTTTTCCTCTATGATAGTCTCCAGTAGGGCTTCCATTCCTTTGGGGAAATCTTCTTCCCCTTCAGGAATCCTTATTATTTGTATGTTTGAATGCTTCATGAAGTCTCATAGTTCTCTAAGCACCTGTTCTGCTTTCTCTCTCTTCTTTTCTGCCTCTTTAACTACCTGGGTTAATTAGAAAACTTTATCCACTACCTCTGAGAGTCTTTCTTCTCCATTGTCTAACCTATTCTTGATTCTTTCTATTCATCTTTACATTCCCTGATTGTCTCCTTCATTTTCTAAAGCTCTGTCATATCCTTTGTATATTCTACATATCTCTTGTCTGACTTTTGGTTCTGTCTTTCCATTTTCACGTCCATTCCTTTTATTGTCTTTATCATCTATATTTTAAAATCCCTTTCCAGCAAGTCCATTAATTCTTTATAGGTGGAGTCTTCTGCAATAGCTGCCTCATGGTCCCTTGAGGGAATTCCTCTATTTTTCTTTTTCATGTTGCCTGAATTTTTCTGTTGGTTCCTCCTCACATGTTCTTCCTTCTTGTTCACCTCCTTGTCCTCCTTTTTCCTTCTCACTGCCTCCTTTGTTTCAAACAGAGCCGTTGCTCTTGATGTCAGCATATTGCAATGTGTCACCAGGACACCAGGTGGTGCTATGGTTTTTGAGGAGACAGCACACCCAGCAACCTATATAGTCCTTATTCCAAACTTAGTTGCCCTTGGTGATCACTTGATTGTTTCCTCAGGATTCAGACCCCACCAGGTTGGGATCTTAAAGCTCACAAGAATCCTTCTGGAGCAGGTCTCACATTGCCCCCTGACTCCAGTTCCCATGGGGTGCAGGGGTCCCTCAGCCTGTCCTAAGAGTGGAGTTCTGGTCCTCCCAACCTTCTAACAATGGCAGCCAACTAGCCCCTGAGACCTTCTCAGTATGGCTGCCTCACCAGCCACCAAACTGTGGCAAATACACTCCAACTGGCATTCAAATCTGGTTGTTATATACTGTTCAAGTCCAACTACTCTTCCAAGTTTTCCACTCAACACACAGCTTCCCCCAACAACTGAAAACTCTGGAAAGGCTTCCTCTTGTCTCAAGATTCTGTGGGTGGCTGGACGATCCCAGCCAGTCACACTCACTTGCCTAATTCATCAGATTTCCACCACTCTGGGTCATACGCTGTATCCAGTTCACCACCTTCTCACTGTGCTCCCTGAGCTATGACTCTGGGTAAGGTCCCCGCACCAGGTACGGCTGGGGTCTCTCTTTTTCCCCAATCATTCTATGAGAGCTCAGCTGAACGATCTTTCTGGACCACCATCTTGCCTGCCCCCTAACCCCACTCATCTTTCTGATCTCACCTTTTTGTTCCTTGACCTGTTGAGCTCCTTTCAACTGGAACTGTCCAGATCATTGCACAGCTGCTTTCTTCTTATTGTTCAGATCTTGGCTTAATATTCACCTCTTCAAAGCAGCCTTCAGTGACTAACAAAATATCCTCCCCAGGCACTCACATAGCAGCCTATATTAATGCTCTGCAGGCGTATTATCAGGTATTTCTTGTTAAATGGATTTTTTGTTTGTATCATTTTGTTCTCCCTGTAGAATATAAGCACTTTGAGAGCAGAGACCTGGCCTATCTTCTGCACTGCCCTGTGCCCAATACCCACAGAGGTTCCAAAAACTTAGCTCTCAACAGATATTTGATAAATGAATGGATGAATCCCACAGTCTTCCTGAAGCCGTCCCTTACCAATCTAGCCTACAATGACATTTTTGCTTTATAACTCTGCAGCATTAACTTTACTTGTAGTGTTCTGCAACATCTCTTATACCGCTGCTTTAATCTATTGTTTAACTTTTCATGATATCATCATTATCAACCACAAATATTAAATATGTACCTCCTAGAGGTAAATGAACAAAGTGAATAAAAAATGCTTTTAAGAGAAAATGGGCTCGGTGCCTGTGGCTCAATTGGCTAAGGCGCCAGCCACGTACACCTAAGGCAGCGGGTTCGAATCCCCAGCCCGGGCCGCCAAACAACAATGATGGCTGCTACCAAAAAATGTCCGGGCATTGTGACGGGCGCCTGTGGTCCCAGCTACTTGGGAGGCAGAGGCAGGAGACTCACTTGAGCCCAGGAGTTGGAGGTTGCTATGAGCTGTGATGCCATGGCACTCTACCCAGGGGGATAGCTTGAGGCTCCATCTCAAAAAAAAAAAATAATAATAATAATAAGTGTTAAAAGAGTTGTGGGTAGGGGGGTAGAGCCCCTTAAAATATGTCTCAATTCCTAGACTCTGTGAACATAATCTTATTTGGAGAAAGGCTTTTGCAGATGTAATTAAGGACCGGGACATGATGTTACTCTGCCTTATCTGATAGACCATAAGCCTCATGGCAAGGGTCTTTATAGGAGACTCAGGAGAAGACATACACAAAAAGTCCACATGGAAAAGGGGAGACAGAGATGGGAGCTGTGAGGCCACAAGCCAGGGTGCCCCTGGAGCCACCGAGCACTCGAAATAGGCAGCATTCTCCCATAGAGCCTTCAGAGGGAGCGAGCACCTGCCAGCACCTTGATTTCAGACTTTTGGCCGCCATAACTGTGAAGGAATTAATATCGACTTTTTGAAGTCACCAAGTTTGCGAATATTTGCTACGGCAGCCCAGGAATCTGATACAGGCTATTGGTAATGAAGACGCAGCCCCTGGGAAAGTGAGCCTGTACTCAGCAGTGAAGGGTCAGTCTGGGAGACGCAGAGTCACTGAGAAGCTAAATGCATCTGAGCCACAGCCTTAGTGCTCTCTGAGGAAGGGGCTCCAGCCGTGGGTTCATACGATCATGTGTTTGTACAACTTATATAAGTAGGATATTTTCATCACAATTTGCTCAGGATTGCTTTCCTTCCCAAACCAGGTTTAATTGCACACCTGTTTCCCCTTATTCTCATGGCATTTGGGATTGAGCTAGTAGGAAGCTGAGATAAGAATACACTTTGTTTGGGTGTATTGGGTTATATCAGTGATTTTGCATCAGTGTGCCATGAGAAGATCTTAGATGAGCCATAAAAATTTTTAAAGATCATCAATTATTTTTGAAAGACATTTAAAGCACAGTAAGTATATTCTTTTTTTTTACTCTTTTTTTATCAACATAATTTAAGTGTGATGCAGAAATCTAACTATAAGTTCAAGTGAGCCGTGAGATAAAAAAGGTTGAGAAACACTAGCTTCTATTAATATGGTTCTCATTCATTTACATGCTGAAGTTATTATTAACTGCCCTGCTCTGGGAATGGTAGTCAGGAACACTCCCTTCTACAAATGTTGCTAACTAGTTTTCTTAGTTAACCCCCAAATGCAAGTTTCAAAATAGCATCATGTCCTGAGACTTCTGACATCAGAAGTACATTTGGAGAGAAGAACAAGGCTTGACATGTACCAACCAGAAGCCAGTCTGAAAATAATTCTTCCAATCTCCTAACATGTAGGACTGTGATTCTCACTGATGGCCAGTGTAAATCTCATCATGTCATTTGCAGTGGTTCCCAGGCAAAATGAAATTTCTCTTCCATCAGAATATACAGGATAATGCAGCGGATATGACTAAAGATAAGCCTGGCACAGTGTTGATGGAAATCGCAAAGAATGGTCAGCCTTTATCTCCTCGTGTGAATAAGGCATTTGGCAACGGCAGTTCTGCAAACCGTCAAAACATCTGCCTATGAACTCCTGTGACTTCTGTGATCAACTCCCAGAACTAAAAAAGAAATTGTCACGGACCATGCTAAAGGAGAAACCTGTCTAGAGACTTTACAGAAATCGATATTACAAAATTATCATGAGAAGAGGTGATGGAAAAATGTTTAGCCCAAAAGGTAATGAAAAAATATAGAGTTGGTCAGGTAATGAATTACTGAAAAGATTTTCTTTATCTTTTCAAAGAACCAACACTTGGTTGCCTTGATCGTTATTAATATTTTCTTATTTCTATTTTCTTCAGTTCTACTCGGAACTTTGTTATTTCTTTTTTCCTTCTGCTGTCTTTGATTTGCTTTGCTTTTGTTTTTCTGGTTCTATTTCCTTGAGGTGTGACAGTAAGTTGTTAATTTGTGATCTTTTGTCTTTTTCATGTGGACAATTAAGGCTATGAACGTTCTTCTTAGAACTTCTTTTTCTGTATCCCAGATACTTTGATAGCTCGTGTCCCCTTTATTTTTCAGTTTGAGAAATCTTTTCATTTTGATCTCAGTTTCTTTACTGGTCCAAGGATTATTTAGCAGCAATTTGTTTAATTTCCATGACTGCGTGGAGAATGGAGTGCTCCTCTTGGAATCGACTTCTGGTCTTATTTTACTACAGTGTGAGAAGATAACATGATTTGGATATTTTATGTGTTGAGACATATTTTGCGCCCTAAATATGATCAATCTTGGAAAATATTCCATGTGCTATTGATAAGAATATATAGGCAGCAGTTTAGGGGTAGAATGTTCTGTAAACATCTGTTAGGCCCATTTGTTATAGATTCCCATTTACGCCCAGTGTTTTCTTATTTATTTTCTGCTTTGATGATCTGTCCAGTTCTGTCAGTGGGATATTGAATTCCCTGGCAATTGAAACACTACTATTTATTTCTTCATTTAGGTCTAGTAGAATTTGCTTTTTGAATCTAGGAGCTACTGTGTTAGGTGCATATATATTTAGTAGTATTATGTCTTCTTGCTAAATTGCTCTGTTTACCATTATAGAACGACCGTCTTTGTCTTTCATTACCATTGTTGATTTAAAGCCTATTTTATCTGATATGAGAATGTTTATACCGCCTGCCTTTTGATGTAATATTTTTTCATCCTTCTACCATGAGTCTGTAGGAGTCCTTGCACGTTAGAGGAGTTTCTGGAGACACCATAGTAACAGTCAAGCTGAGAGTCAAATCAAGGCCTCAATATCATTTACAATAGCTACAAAGAAAATAGAGTACTGGGGAATACACTTAAATAAGGATGTGAAAGATCTCTACAAGGAAAACCGTAAACACTGATGGCAGAAATCACAGACGATGCAAAGAAATGGGAAAACATCCCTCGATCGTGGATTGGTGGTTTCGATGTCATTAAAATGCCCGTATTGCCCAGTGTGGTTCACAGATTCAATGCAAATCCCCATCAAAATGCCAACATCCTATTTTACAGATCGAGCAAAAAATAATAACTGAGCTTCATTAGAAACCAGAAAAGAGATCAAATAGCCAAAGCAATTTTAGGCAAAAAGGACAAATCTGGAAGCATTGTGTTACCTGACTTCAAATTATACTAGAAGGTTTGTAACCAAAACAGCATGATATAGAAATAGAGACAAAGACCAGTGAAACAGGACACTGGAGATAGAGCCATCTACTTACAGCCAATATTTGACAAGGCAAGGAATAGTGTACACTGGGGAAGGGAAGCCTCCCTCAATAAATAGTGCTGGGAAAACTGGGTCACAAGCCACAGGAGAAGTGAAAGGGACCCCTGTCTCTCGCCACATCCAAAAATTAATTCCAGATAAATAAAAGACTTAAAGGTGAGGCATGAAAACATAAAAATTCTAGGAAAAACTCTTCTGGACATCAGACTAGGTAAAGATTTTAGGACTAAAACCCCAAAGGCAAAAATAGCAACAACAAAATTTATACATAAGTGGGACTTAATTGAATTGAAAAAAAGCTTCCACATGACTTACAGTAAAAAGACAACCCACAGAATTGGAGAAAATGCGTAGTATTTGCAAACTAGACATCTGACAGAGGGCTAATATCCAGATTCTACAAAGAACTCAGGCAAATTAGCAAGAAAAAAAAAAGAACAATCCCATTAAAAAGTGGCAAATATCATGATCAAAAGAAAATAGAGAAATCACCTACAAACATAAAAAAAATGCCCAACATCACTAATCATCAGGCAAATGCAAATTAAAACCATAATAAGATACTATGTTACTCCTGCCAGAATGGCTATTATTAAAAAGCCAAAAAAAAAAAAAATAGATGTTGGCCTAGATGCATAGAGAAAGGAATTGTTTGAGGCTGCAAATTAGTGTAACCTCTACAGCAAACAGTATGGAGGTTCTTCAGAGAAATTAAAGTAGACTTACCACTTAATACAGCAATCTCACCACTGGATAGTTACCCAAAGAAAAAGAATAAATTTTACCAATAAGACACTTGCACTCAAATGTTTATCACAGCACAATTCACAATTGCAAAGTCGTGAATTAACCTTAGTACCTACCCATTCATGAGTAGATTAAGAAAATGGGGTGTAGGGCAGCACCTGTGACTCAAGGAGTAGGGCGGCGGGTCCATATACCAGAGGTGGTGGGTTCAAACCCAGCCCCAGCAAAAAAAAAAAAAAAGAAAAGAAAATGTGGTGTATATGTATACGTTGCTCCAGCCTCAAACTCTGGAGCTTTAGCAATCTTCTTGGCTCAGCCTCCTGAGTAGCTGGTACTACAGGTGCCCACCATAACACCTGGCTAGTTTCTCTATTTTTAGAAGATACAGGGTCTTGCTCTTGCTCAGGTTGGTCTCAAACTCCTGAGCACAACCAATCCCAGCCTCTGGGATTACAAGTGTGAACCACTGCACCTGGCCTAAGAGAAATTTTTGTTGATTGATTCCTTTTCAAGTCTCTTTAATCAAAAATCATATTTTGGTGTCCCTTGATACTTGAGATATGTTCTCCTTCCTAAATCTGCAGGTTTCCAGAAGACAGCCAAGGTGCTCCCAGCTGGCAGCTCCAGCAAGAGAGTAAACAAGAAAGAAAGAATGATCCACCAAGGCGGGAAATGCAAGCACAGATTAAGCCCGCCATTTATTTCTTCATCGCTTACGGAAATAAATGCCCAAAATCTCTGCTGTGTTAGCATCACATGAACCCACAATTTTCTGAGATCTGCTTATTTCAGTCTAGCAAAATCCTGTTTTATACCTAGTAGGCCAATTCTGGGGTCATTTTAGAAAAGGGGATTTTCCAAAAGGAGAGAAATTGGCATGGTATTCTCTAGCCCTGCGTGTCCCCACCCATCCTGAGGCTCCTTGCATTTCCACAGAGGCCCCCGCTCTGCTGAGAGTCAAAGGGGTCCCCACGGAAGGAACTAAAGAGTGGACGGCAGGGAGGTTCCTGGGACCTGTGCTTTCTTGTTTCCTGTAACATGTGTCACATCTTTCATTTTGAAGAAACTACGAATGTGGCACTAAATTTGTAAAAACTGTAATAGAGTACAACCACATAGGGCAAAATAAATGTGATTTCTAAAGTCCATTTAACCTGGGGATTCCTCCAAAAAGCTGAGAGGTGGAAGCACACCTGGAAGGCAGGCAGAAAACAACTGTGTTCATTGGTTATTTTCACCAAAATAAATAAATAAATAAAATGGTGCCTGCCTTCATTGACACAACTGCCAGATATACTGAAAAGGTTATTTGTATCTCAGTAAACATATACTCTAATGCCTGGGCTAACTATATTCCTTAGATTTTGAGTCTGATTCATCTCAATGGATTAATTGATTGATTCATGGCTAACTGAAAAAATATATATATTTTAATGCCCTTAATAATCTCTTCAAAATTGTTTACTCTGCATTCTACTGGATCAATTCTTTGTTGACCCAAATCTTGAAATGCTTTAGATTCACCATTATGAATATAAATTTTTGTTGTGTTGTCTCAAGGATGAGAAAAATAAAATAGATTTGGAGTCATTGAAGGATATGTTGATTGTTATTGTTTTGAAATCACAGATACGTGCTTATTTGTAGCATTATTCCCTTTAACATTTGACATTTTTTTCTCACAGAAAAAGGGATTTTAGTTAACTTCAGTGCTAAATAACTGTCTGGTAGATGATTGAATTCTATTTTATTGGTACTTTCTTAGCAGTACTTGGAGACTTTAGCTACCTTCTATTTTTCTTCTAGTCTCATTGCATTAATTTCATTGATCCCTGGGTCTCAACCATCAAAAATAAATCGGTGGTCTCAGGAGCTGCACTCCCAGGCCAGACCTCTCTCCTGAGCTTGAGGCCCAGCTTTGCGTCTGGTGACTGTCCCGACCTTCATAGCCTGCGGGTTCCTCTTCCAACAAAACTAAACCAGACCTCATCCCACCTCAACTTCACTTCTGCCTTCGTACTGAACATCTATTTGTCACACATGCCAGGATGCTGGGAGGTACCCTAGCTTCTGCCTGTCTCCATCACTTACTGTATTTAATTAGTCCTTTAATTGGTTATTGGGTCATATTTAATCAGATTCATTCCTCAGCAATCATGAAATCCAAGCCCCCTCTCCACCCTACCCTGCCAACTCCTGGTTCAGTGCTGCCCACCTCTCACCCGAGCTCACTCCCCCCCCCCACCTTTACCCAGGATGGCTAAAATCAAATGAAGGACCTCATTCTCCTGCTGAACAGCCTTCAAAGACGCCTCATATATGGGATGAAATTCCAACTCATTAACACTGCACGTGGGGCTTCTGGCAATCTGGCTGTCAGAGTATCTAACCACCTCTCCAGCCTCACCCCTTCCAGTTCTCAGGGCACTGTGCTCACTCAGTTCACCACACAGTGCCAGGCTGGACAGTTGTCCTCTGAGACCACATGGTGCCACGTAAGGGAGCTGTCCCCCTGGGACCTCACGGTGCCACGCAGCACAGCCGTCCCCCTAGGAAATTCGTGCTCCTCATTCAACGTTCTGGTCACTCATCCTGCACCAGGGGCCCTCCCTGGCGCTCCAGCTGGTTTTCTCTCCTGCCTTGGCGCTGTCTGCGTTTGGTCTCTGTTAGTCCACATTCTGTTGATTCCACCCCTGCCAACCCACCCGAGCTCACTGCTCACCAGTTCACTCTTCCTCTCTTCCATAACCTATTTCTTCCTTCTTAGCAAATTATTCCTATGAGCACAGAAACATGTTGTAAAATCTCCCTGCCTAAAAAGATGCCTCCTTTAATTTTCTACAGCCCTCTAGCTATACTTTCCTACCTGCTTTTCCAGAAAAATCTCCCTCACGTCTGTATGTTCATTGTCTCCATTTCTTCTCCCCTTTGTTACAAACACTTTCAGCCCTACTGAAACTGCTCTTGTCCGTGTCACCGATGACCTCCACCTTGCTAATCCTAAGGTCAATTCTGAGCCCACATCTTAACTTGTTTTATCAGCAGCATCTGACACAATTGATCCCTTTATCCTTTTTCAAACACATTTCTCACTTGACTTTTTTCCAGGACAACATCATCCGGCCACATTAGTCTGTATTTGGATGTCACTTTGGCGATCTCCGCTCACTAATGTCGGAGGGCACTACAACCCAGACGGCCCCTTTCTTTTCTCCATCTACATCTGTTCCCTTGGCAAGCTCGTCCAGCCTCATGCTTTAAGAACTCACAACAGCTTCCAAACCCGTATTTACTCAGCCAAGATCTATTCCCTGGACTTCAAGCTCATCTCCACCGGGTGACTGGATACGTCCACCCAAATGTCTTACAAGTACCCCAGGTTTTATATTTGCTGAAACCAAACTTCTTATCTCTTCCCCATCTCCAATCGTCCAAACCTAGAAGGTTGGCAAGACCATTTTTCCCATTCCTCAAGAAAAAGCATTTGAAGTCTCCTCAACGTAAGAGGAGTTGGGCAGAGGGCTCAACTACAACTTGAACGTTACCTTTGAAATAAAAACTATGTAACCTAAACATTAGCACCCACCCTCACAACAACATGAATTTTATCTTTTTTTTTAAAAAAAAAAAGGTCATTCTTGCCTCTGCACATTTTTCCTCTCATTTATAACAAACCCATCAGCAAATTCAGTAGGCCAGGTCTTCAAGACGTGCCCCAAATCTGACCACGTCTTACCACGTTTGTTCCTAACACACTCTAAGAAGCTGCACTGAAATTATTGTAAAAGCCTCCCAACTTTTCACCCTGATTCCACCCTGGCCTCCTGGGGTCAAACTCACCAAACTGACCCTGTTAAATTAGAAGTCAAATATTGTCTCTACTATGCCCAAAAGCTTTCAGCTTCTCAACTGTCCCAGATTAAGAAATGGAATCAAAGAGCAGAAAGCCCTAACCAGTCTGGCCACCCATTCCCCTTTGGACCTTATCTTTAATTATTTCTCCCTACTCTGACCACATTAGCCTCTCTCCATGAACAAACCTAGATAATCATGTGTTAGTGTTTGGGGTTTTTTTTCTGTTTTTTGTTTGTTTGTTTGTTTTGAGACATAGTCTTACTTTATTGCCCTTGGTAGAGTGCTATGGCATCACAGCTCACAGCAACCACCAACTCTTGAGGTTAAGCAATTCTCTTCCCTCAGCCTCCCGAGTAGCTGGCACTACGGGCGTCCACCACAACGCCCGGCTATTTTTTGGTTTGTAGTTGTCATTGTTGCTTGGCAGGCCCAGGCTGGATTTGAACCCGCCGGCTCTGATGGATGTGGCTGGCGCCCTAGCTGCTGAGCTACGGGTGCCAAGCCAGCTTCAGGGTCTTTGCATTTGCTCTTCTCTGAGCCCCCAGCACTTCTCCCCCAGAGACCAGCATGGGTCACCCCCTGACCTCCTGCATGTCTCCCCTCAAATAGAACATCCTCAGTGAGGCTTTTCCTGACCACCTTATTTATGACTGAATAAGTCTGCTACCCTAGTGTTCACTCATCTCTTGTGTGTTTCATTCCTCTGAATTGTATTTCATTTATTTGTTACATACATCTTCTTCCAGAATGTCAGCTTCAACACCCCAGAGATTTTTGTCAGTTTTACTTACTTTCTTGTCTACTGTCTAGAATTATGGGGGCCCTTTATTAGTATTTAATGAGCAAACGTTTCTTTTAATACATTTGGCAAGAAGTCCCACCACCCAACTAGAACTACAAGGAGGGAATTTCTAATAAAAGTAAAATTAGTTTCATGAAACCTAATGGTGCACACGCTCTTCCAGGAGGGGGTTGAATATACTGATGTAAAGAATGACTCAATAGGAAACAGAAACTTCGTCAGTCCACAGAATAGCACATCAGAGAGGCACAGTAAACATGTATTGAATCGTACTAGAAAGTGCATGAAGGTACATCACGGTCATATTTCTAATTTGGAAAAGAACTCAACAAGTTTTAGGGAGGGGGGTTGTATATTAATGAAATCAGAAATGGAGGAAAATTACTTGGCCAAGAAATGCTGAGGTTCTCAACTAAGGTGCTTTTGGTAGAGAGGCCAGGGTGAGGTGGGTTATGGAAGGAAGAGACAGGTGGGCAGATGGTGGGGCCCTTTGCTGAGACACACATCCAGGCAGGAAGGGAAGATATGACTAACTTTGGACAAAGTATAGAAGCATAAAGTGCAGATTTAAACCCGCTATGAAGGAAACTCTCTGGAGCTCCAGCTTGTGACCAGTCCCCCCCGGGAGCACAGCACTTGAAAAGCTACTTGTACCTCTAAAATGTGTTCATTAATCTCTCCCTCTCCCTAGTACCTCTGGAGGACCTCTCTTTATGGGGTTATATGAAGTCAATCTTCACTTTGGAAATTGAAGTAATTATTATTATAGTTTTATTACTACCTGTGGCGAGTACAGGCCCCTCACCGAATGGACATAATTCATTAAAAATGCCGTACAATGCAAAGTTCTCCCTGGCCGCTTTCTCCCAGATAAATGTCCAAACTGCAAATATTATGGAGATGAATTCAGACTTTCTAACTAAATAACCAGGTTTCTTGTTTAATCTCCTGGCAAAAGCCTCCTATGGGTTCTCATTTCTTCTGGTTCAGTTCATCTCTCCCGCACAGAGGGTTGCCTCCATGAATTCCTGAATTGTCAGAGTGGTGTAAAGCAAAATGTACGTTTGGAACTATGATTGTCAGTGGGATTAATCTAGCTCTGGTAAGTATGAGCACATGTGCCATATGTATAACAATTAATATCCAAACCTTTGAAATAGATCTTCTGAAGTCTGGGCATATGTTTAAAGCTATGATTTAAATTTGAGTTTGTAAGGATTTAATGTACAGAAAAATGCGTTGACAAAAATATGTAAAATGCTCTTGCCTACAGGTACAATACACTGACATACTTACCCCTCCTCCCAAAGTACCAAGGCATGGTATAGTTGGGAGAGATTTCCAAGGATAAACACACAGCTATTTTTGTAAAATTTTCTTCTCTTTGAGAAAAATGTTACTCTTAAAAGTTAAGATTTAAAACAAGAATTTTTAAAAGAACTCTGATCAATACACTGGATTTCTTTCATTTCTTGCCTTAAGGTATAAGTATGAATTATTTGCTATGTACTGTATATGAAAACCTTCCCAGGAAAGCAAAAGTCTCACCACCCATAACGATGGTGTTTTAATATAAATAAGGCAGCCCTAAGAAGCAAATTCTGTAGTAAGCTTCTAAGACCCAACTTCCAAAACAAGAAAAAAGGATGAACAGCCTCCCTCAACCATCCAACCTGTCCACTAACCCAAATCCTCACCTTCTTTCAACTTTTCTTGTATTTTTTTTCCTGCATTGTGTATTTTTCTTTGTATTTTGGTTGTTGTAACCCGAGAGTATGACATCATTTCATTGACAACTGAAACGTTATCTTTTAAAAAAGCAAAAAAGAAATTAAAAAAAGAGAAAATAATGTCATAAGTGAACAAATACATCAACGTTTTGTGATGAAGAAAAAAATAAGCAGAAGGCTTTTATGCCAGTTAAGCCAGTAAATAATGGTAGGGGTAGAGAGAAGGTGAACCCTTCCTTCTTTGTAGGGGTCACAGCTGACACTTCTGTAACAAAGGTAGGTTAACAAGAAAAAAGCAGAAGTGTATTTAATCGCAGTTTAGAATGAAGACCCAAAGACACGTGGAAGGCTGCCTGATTTTAGGCTTAGGTTCAGTGAAGCCGGGACAGCCTGCAGAAATGTGATTGGACCAAAAGGACACGATACTAGACAGGGGTGGGGGGAACTCAGCAAGGCCAGTCTGTTCAGGCTCCCTGGCCTCTCCATAAACATTTCTCCTTTGAAGACCCTCTCTGGAACAGGGGTCGTATGACTTACAATCAAACAAAGTACTGAAATAACTTAGGGGACCTGGAAAAATAGACTCGGACCCCCACTTAGGTTAATTAATTGGTAATTTATTTTACCTGCTGCAGGGGCTGCTGCTCCAAGAGACAGTCAGCAGCCC
>CAUYQV010011198.1:0-48014 GCA_963574575.1 Galagoides demidoff | reverse complement strand
CCCCCCCCCCCCCCCCCCCCCCCCCCCCCCCCCCCCCCCCCCCCCCCCCCCCCCCCCCCCCCCCCCCCCCCCCCCCCCCCCCCCCCCCCCCACCCCCCCCCCCCCCCCCCCCCCCCCCCCCCCCCCCCCCCCCCCCCCCCCCCCCCCCCCCCCCCCCCCCCCGCCCCCCCCCCCCCCCCCCCCCCCCCCCCGCTGGTCTCTATTTGGTTTCATCACCCTTCCGGTTTTACTTGTTTGTTGGCTTTGTGGGGTCAGGATTTTTCACAGGGATCAAGTAAAGAGAAATATAGATAATATGGGCTAGAACTGACTTTACTTTTTTTTTTTTTATTTCTTATAGTAAACTATGTACATTAATGCAATCATGGGGTACAGTGTTTTCATTTACATTTTGAAATACTCTCATCAAACTGGTTAACATAACCTTCATGTCATTTTCTTAGTTATTGGTTAAGACATTCAGACTTTACTGTTTCAAAATAGGTTTCTCCCAGTTAGAAACTATAGTCTGGGCTTGGCGCCTATGGCTCAATCGGCTAGAGGCACCAGGCACGTACACCTAAGGTGGCGGGTTCAAATCCCCAGCCCTGGCCCATCAAACAACAATGATGGCTGCAACCAAAAAATGACTGGGCGTTGTGGCGGGCACCTGTGGTCCCAGCTACTTGGGAGGCTGAGGCAGGAGACTCACTTGAGCCCAGGAGTCGGAGGTTGCTATGAGCTGGGATGCCATGGCACTCTACCCAGGGAGATAGCTTGAGGCTCCGTCTCAAAAAAAAAAGAAAGAAAGAAAGAAAGAAACTATAGTCTGGTCAAAGCCAGTGGCTCTAGTGGCTGCAGGAAATTCTGGAATCTTCCATATTAAACATCACTTTTGGGGACACTAGAACTTCTGGAGGGCTAAATTTGAGGACATGTTTCTGGTACCTTTTTGCACTGGGACAGAGGAGCAGGATTATCTGCCTAAGCAGGGAAACACACTCTTTCAGAGCACTGGGTGGACTTTCAACTGCAGCCATTGTTAAAAGTAGTTCTAATTAATGACATGGAGTGGGGAAATACATAACTTATATGTAAGCTTCTTGCTGCATATAACTGATTTTCATCTTGTGATTTTTCATCTCTTCTGCCACCAATGCCTCTCATCGGGACGACCAGCTGAGCCGCTTACTTAGGTTCTTCCATTGCTATCCAGCCACAGAGAGAGCTTGTTATAACGAGAACCAGATATTGTTCCTCCTCTGCTCAAAGTTCTCCAGGGACCTTCCCTTTATTTAGGATAAAAATCAAAATGATCTGTCCCTGGCCCTGTCCTGTAATCCCACCTCAGGTCATTTACCCACTCCCTTCCTCGGAAGCTAGCTGCCTTTCTCTAATTCCTCCAGAACGTGAAGTTCTTTCCTGCCACAGGCCTCTGCACAGACTGCTCATTGTGTATTGAAACATTTTTTCATGACTATCTCCTTCCCATCTTTCACATCTTATCAGACAACTTTCCACCTCCAAAAGGCCCTTCCTCCCCTTCTTATCTAGAGTAAGCCCCCCTTTTATTCTCTGTCTTGGCCTATTTGTTTTCTACATGGCACTTGGTGTAATTTATAGTAATTATCTGGTTGCACTCTGTCCCATACACATACACACACAAAACAATGTCAGCTTCAGGACAGACATAGACTTTTGTTCACTGTTGTTTCCCCAACTCCCAATTAATAGCAGATGCCCAGTGCCTGACCCATAGCAGGTACCCCCAAAATGTCTGTCAAACAAACAAATGAATAAGGTTACTGCAAACAATGAAAAAGTTTAAATACCAGTTAAGTGGGGTTGATCTATCATGATATATGAAGTAAGAATATGCTAAAAGAAACAGATGGATTAAATAGGCACTAAAGTATTAAAACCAGGCATATGGAGTATCATCCCCAGGCCAGGAGCCACTCCTGGCACAACAACATTGAAGTGGGCACTATCATCATTATTACTTAACAGGTAAACAAACTGAGGGTTACCAGGGTGAGAAACTGTGGCAGGTCACACCAATGATAGCTACTGGACTCTTCTAAGGAATGTGGGACTCCACGGCTCACTTTCTTAATTGCTGCACTATGAAAACACAATAACAGGGCGAAGGATATGAACCAGCACACCACAAGAGAAGGACTAGCCAGGGTAACAGAGACAAGCAAAAGATGGAGAACAAAATGTCTACCTTCACCTTAAAGTAAGAATAAACCTCAGAGTTTGGGGGTACATTTGGTTGTTTTTTTCCTATCAAAATAAAAGTGACTTATTAACAACAATGAGGGTCCTGGGAAATATTCTTTATGTGGGTAGGAATATAAATTGCTATAAGCTTTCTGAAAATAACTTGGACACATTTACCAAATATTTTAACTGTTCATAACCTTTGACACAGCAATTGCACTTCTAGTTAATAAACTCAAGGAAACGATCTTTGAGAGAAAACAAATTTAGCTTAAAGGATGTATGTTGCAGCACTGTTCATAGTAGAGAAAAATTACAATCACCTAAATGCATCGCAGAAGGCGATTTACATTATAGTATCTTTGTTCATGAACTTTCATGAAGCCATTACAAATAATGGGAAAACAATGATGTAATGACTTGGAAAGACATCAATAAATGAAAAAAATAGGTTTCACAATGTCATACATAGTCAGATCCCATTTATAAAGAAATAAAAACATAGATGCATAGAAAATTAATGGAAAGACACATGCAAAAAGCATCCAACACCATAATGTCTGGAGGGTGGATGATAGATGATACTTATTTCTTTCAGTATTTACATTTTTACAAATTTTCTACAATTAACATGTAATACTTTTCTATAAGAAATTTTTAAGAAAAAGACAAATTTTCATTCAATTCCATTCAACAACTATTTATATAGTGTCTACTATGTGTCAGGTGCTGTATGAGGCACTGGGGATAAAATGGTGACCCAGTCCCCAACTCCAACTCCATGCAGATGCATTCAGTAGGAAAATGCACCATTTAGGAGTGAAGCATAGGTGCTTAAGAGTAGTCGCAGAGACTATAGAGGTAATATGTTGTTAAATAGGTCTCATAAGGATGTTCTGTTGAAAATTAATTAGAAGCAATACCATCCTACAGTTCATCAACAGTTAGGCCAATAGCAACGTGAAGGACCACCCAGAGCTGTGCATTTGCAGCTGAAAGCTTAGTTTCATAGAATTTCAACTTTCACTCATTTCCCGCTTCTCCCCTTCAGAAAACTTTTGACCTGAAAGAAGGCTTGAGCCCGATGTCAATGCTAAGACTGACTGCGGGTATTTGAGATGTGGGGGCACAGATTCCCAGTGGCCCACCTTCTGAAGGGCCACTCTTTACCTATGTTGTCCTAAGGTAGCTAGAGAGCAAAATCTAGACCAGTGGTTCTCAACCTTCCTAATGCCGCGACTCTTTAATACAGTTCCTCATGTTGTAGTGACCTCCAACCATAAAATTATTTTCGTTGCTACTTCATAACTGTAATTTTGCTATGTAATGTAAATATCTGATATGCCAGATAGTCTTAGGCGATCCCTGTGAAAGAGTCGTTCAACCCCCAAAGGGGTCGCAGGTTGAGAACTGCTGATCTAGACCCACAAAACATGCTGAGAGGATCCACCAAACTTTAAGGCTACAAAAGACTATTTAAGAGACAGAGCTGCCATTAAGATATCTAGGAGAGAATAAATTCACTGTCAGTATGGCTTACTATAGTTCATGCAGTATTTGACCTTCTTTAGAGGTCGAAGAAGAGAGAAGAAGTGCTGGCATGCTGCTGCCTGTCTCCCTGCTGGGACATAGAAGGACTGCCATAGTGGCTTAGTGGCTACAATGTGAGCCGGTATCCCCAGGCCCCAGGCCAGGCTCCTGCCTCAGCAGATAATGAGCTTGGCAATCCCTGATAGTCTTTTCTGGATATTAATCCTCATCATAGAATTTCTATAATGCATGATATCATTTAATACACCTGGCAGACTCACAACTAGTTCATTCTTTTGTTATGTAATAGCCCAAAGTGAAATCGAGGGTGGTTAGTACTCTGACAACTAGTCATTATCCCCCAATAACAGGCATTTTCAAAGGATTATTGCCGTCAGGAACCATTTTGTAATAACTGGCAACTGGAAGACACTGTAGCAAAGCAAGGCGGTCTCTGAGAGTTGCCATTTATTTTGTACAGATCTGCAAAAATGCTTCAAGCATCCTGAAATGAAACAACCGGGGTAGTAATGGGGTTTCATGCACCAAGACGCATCACCTCACTAGGAAAGTTAGAGGGATGCATGCCTTAGAGTCTTTAGAATCTATTTTTATAAGCCCTTTCATCTTTCCCGGCATCTTTGCCCTTTTATATTATTCTGGCCTCCTAAAAGCCTGCTCTCGGGTAAGTTCCAGTAGTCTTGGGAGCTGTCCTGTGAACTGATTTCACTGTGAAGATGCTTTACCCTGTGTGAGGCCCCCGAGGGAAGAGTGGTCATGGGATTAATTTTGATATGCATGTCTTAACTAGATCCCACTTTAGGAAGATAATTTGAGTCGGGTAGGACAACTCAGATGACTTATTATCCTCAGCATGCAGGAGTTGAGGGCTCAGTCTAGGACAAAGTCAGACTTCATTCAACACAATGCTCCCCCGTTACCAAGCCTGCACAGCCTCCTGCGGAATGATGTCCTTTCAGGGAGCCGCTTTGTTAAACGTTAATCCTCCCTTTTAAAAAATGCCTATGAATGAGATATCTCCTTAGGATAGTTCCCCAAAAATGCACTCCTATCATCCAAACTCAAACTCCAAAATCAGAAACTTCAAGAAGGTTGTTTTTTATGTCACCGCTCTGATAAAAATCACTGAGCTCTTTGTACTCTACGCAGATTGCTTAAATCCCCGCTGCTGTTTGAACTTGGGCAACATGGTTCACTGATGACATTAAATTGACATCATCTTCCTTTATCTTGACAGTTCAGACGACTGGAGGCGATTGCCGCTCTGTCTGTCAGGTTAGGAGAGTCAGCGCGAAAATTATTATACTGCCTTTAAGTTTATCTTTGATTAAAAATTAAATTTAACTTCCCTTTATCATTTTTCATACCCCAATAACATGCATGTGTTCTCCATGTTAAATCAAGATGGACTAAATATTTAATACCCTATTCTAATTAGCTACAACTGTTACCTAATTTCTCTCTATAAATGAATGTGAAAGGGCCCAGGAGGCCTCACGTTAACCTTCATCCACTCTCGTTATAGGAGAGAAATTACAGGTTCTAATTAGCTGCTTCAAATTGCAAAGAAATAGAATTTTCATAACCAGCTTATTAAAATCCTAGGGCCCCTTTGGGATAGGGCAAATTGCTTCTACCCTGATCTGCTTATCCCAGTACAACACCATACAGAAGACTCATGTTGTCTGCCTACACAGCTCATATTTCTCCCAAATTAATGAGTACTCAAATTATTCCAGCTGCCCTCTTGGCACAAGGAAAAATTGAAAATCTATGACTGCCAAGTGATGTGGGTAACTCAGCTGCTAAATAAAATCCGCTTAAGGGGACACAGCTGCTGAGGTGCCTATTTACATTAAGATTACTAAGTCCATGAACACAGAACAAACATCCCAGGACAGTTAAACAGTGTTCAACACTTGGGTTAACCCTTTTATTAGTCGAAGGCCCACAAGGTGCAAGTGTCCAGCCTAGTAAGGCAGAAATATGAGGTTTTTACCACATGACTTTTTCCCTCTAGGACAGATCCCTAAGCATTGTTGTGGGAAAACCCTGGTCCCCAGTGAGTTTCCACTTTTGGAAGTTCTGATCAGTTTTACTTCCACTAATGTCTTGGTACAAGCCAGTCAAAGCTCTTGTTCTTACTGGAATTACACATAGATGGTTTGTTAAATGTTGACACTTCATGAGTCTTTAGCAGAATTCTCTCTTCTGGGGTCTGACCTCTTCTTCAAGGGTCCACATAAAACCCTGATAACTATGATGTGGACATCTCAGGAAACAATGTCTCAAATGCCAGCCATCAGCGAATGGCATCTCAAATAGAAGTGACCAGCAGTTGGTGGCACTTCCTAAAGAGGGCCCTGTGTAATTTACTCCAGACTAAGAAAATGAGAAAGCATGGGAGAAAAGAAAGTACAAGAACAACAGTGCATGGGGGAAGGGCACAAGTATGTACTTGATACTCATTAACATGAAATTAGTATGATCTTCCATTATTAGCCCCAAATTCTAGACACTAAGATATTTTATTCAAATGCCTCTGAATATTATCAATGACCTCGTCCAAATCAAAATTCTTAATCCAGAGTTCAAAAGCTGAACTCCCTGCCCAGGTCTCAACCACATACAAGCATTCAAACCAAATACCCTTCAGAGTTAGTCTTGGGCTACCAAAGAACATATCAGCAAGGACCATCTTCTCCTGTTGGATTTCTCTGTGTGTGTGTTTAAGCATGTGTCTTAACAAGAATTAAAGTTATAGCTTGGATTCTCTGGCTAATTACAAAAACATGTTCTGTTTGCTGTCCTGAACATTCTGCCCTGTATGCTTTGCATTGTCCAAATCATGTAAAATTATAGAATGATGTCATCACATAGATCAGGCTCAGGGGAAACAGATGAAGATTCTATAAACACTTTTCACCCTCAAACACGTAGCCTAAACAGAATACTTCCTTTCTCTGTAAGAGAAAAATGGCAACAAACGAGATTTAAAAAACAGAATGGGGACATGTGAACATCAGCCCACAAACATTTGAAGATGATTAAGGAAGCACAGACATAAGATAAGAGGGACAGTGTTGCTCTCAGAAAGAAAAAGGGCCTTGACACTGAAGGAACCCAATACAAAGTCAGTTTCAATTACACGGTGATGCGCTGATCCACGCCAATGCCCTACACATTTTTGTTTGTATTGAAGTATTTGTCTAAATACCTGAGTATCTCCACAGAAGACATTACCTACATGGCTTTGAACAGTCCAGACTCATGTAAAATCAGAGAACTCAGATATTGTAAAACATAGTCACAGGGTCCAGAGTCCTATTGAAAACCCCAAACTCTGGAGGGGTGGCTATTTACCTAGGATGAGTGTTACATGCCCCAATAAAGATAAGATTCCCTCCAATCTTTCACCATCACATTTATCATGACACTTCTGAATTTTCTCACTGTGAGTCCTGGGTCCAGTGTTCTGGATCAGATGCAAAATCAGCACACAGTGTGACCTTGCCGACAGAGCAGATGACATAAATGACTATGGTCTGGAAAAGCATGCTTACATTCTTTCTTACTTATGACACTTTAAGGTATAAACACAGTGGTCATCAATAACTTCTGGGGTTACATATAGTCTTAAAAAACAGCCACGATGTATGGGGTTGAGAGAACCCGTTGAATGAGAAAGATAGAATCAATTTTCTATTGTCCATGCTAATAATAGAAATAGTAGTGTGGTTAATATAAAACGCTAAAGATTCGAAATGTCTATTTCAGAAGGTTCCAAGCGTCTATTTCAAAGTCATATTTCCTATGACTTTGCACGAAGGGTATACCTTTCCTAATTATTTAGAACCAATGTTGGTCTGGAAATGTGAGAAAAAGTATATACACATAGTTTGTCTGGAAAGTATCCAGCCATGTATGTCTCTATTTTTCACATTACGTGGTTGGATACTTTCTGAATAGCCCTTGTATGCCTATGTATATAATCATTTAGATCTAAAACTATAAAAATCACAAGATTCGTTTTTATGCAATCATTGACAGACTTTTCAGACTCTTTACTTTTTTGCCAAGTTGCCTCTTTTTGGGATAATTACCAACTTAGTTCTGTAAGGCAAATCAAATAGGCTGACAGTCTTTAAAGCATAGTTCCCTACCTTTCTCATTATAATGACACTCTTGCTTGATCTCCTGACAGTTTCAATTTAGAAAACCAGACCAAAAGATGTGTTTAAAGCAAATTTAAATGAATTTTATTTCAGTAATGCAGCAAGGCTTGCTGAAAGGTGTGACAATGCGTAGCCAAGAGTCAGACTCACTGTGGTAAGTTAAATATTCTGTTTCAATCTAATTTATTCCTCAGAGGAGGCAAAACACTCCAAAATGACAATTTCTATTAGGCAAGTGTCCATATCTACTAACTTTTTTATTTTATTATTTTTTTTTGTGGTCTCTGTGCAGTCAAACCTCTCTGCTAATGCTAATCTGTATTTGTAACCACTCCCCAGTGCTAGCATCACCACCTCAGCTCCACCTCAGATTATCAGGCATTAGATTCTCACAGCACACAACCTAGATCCCTCATAGGTACAGTTTACAGTAGGGTTTACGCTTTTATGAGAACCTAATGCCATCACTACTAGACTTTTTAACAGAGGATCCAGTAATCACTGGAAACAGAAAAAAGGCCCATGGTTGTCCAGAAGACTTGCTCAGTGTTTCACATATGTGTCTTCCGTGCATGGTCATAGGCGCCACTACTGTGGACTCCATAGGCAAGTTCAGTGCCCCTAGAGGATGGTTTCTGTCTTGTTCATTGCTATGTTTTTAGCACATAGCATAGCAAGGCTGAACACGTAAGTGTCAAAGAGGCTAATCTATGCATATGTATAACTTAATAAAATAAAATAAATAAAAATGATGGCAAAATTAGAACATTTTCAAATTTATCAGCAGAATTCCAAGAAATAGTTCAGGCAGAAGGAAAATCATCCCAGTGGGGAGCATGGTAATGCAGGAAAAAATTAAGAACCAGAAAAGAGGGGGAAACTACATGAGAAATTCTAAGAAAATATTATCTGTTTGAAATGAAAATAATTGAGCACAGCAGTACATGCCAGTATTCCCACCTTCTCAGGAGGGTGAGGTGGGAGGATTGCTTGAGCCCAGGAGTTTGAATTCAGCCTGGGCGACTTAGACAGAGCCTGTCTCTTAAAAAAAAAAAGACAACAATAATCATGGGGCTTGGGGGTTACAGTACCACAAGGGCAGGCAGGGTTAAATAGAGTTAAACTGTTATAAGGTATGTATATTTTCTGGGAAGTGATAAAAGTAATAACATAAAGTAGTCTCTAATAAATTGAAGACAGATATTATAATCTCTAGAGTAACTACCAGACCAAAAAATAAAATAATGTAATCCTAACAAGCTAATAGAGGAGAACATTAAATAATAATACACTTTTATCTTCTCTCAGATTAATAAATTAGAGATATAGATGAGAAAAATAGTAAGATGGTAGATATGATTAAATATATGATTATATTGAATATTCCCTATTTTTTTTGGCCAGGGCTGGGTTTGAACTGGCCACCTCTGGCATATGGGGCCGGTGCCCTACTCCTTTGAGCCACAGGTGCCATCCAGTATCCCCTAATTTTTTTTTTTTTTTTAGTATATCTTGTCCCTTCTTTTAACTTTCAAAGCATGTAAAGCACATGTAACAATAAATTACAGTATCTTTTAATAAATGTAATCACAAAAGAGATGATTCAACAGGAGAATATAACCCTGAATTTGTATACTGACAATAACAGAGAGACACATCAAGATGCAAGACAAAAATTGACTGAACTAAAAGGAGAAAGAGAGAAATACGCTATAATAGGAGATTTTAACACACCTTTCCATCTGATAGAATAAGCAAATAAAGCAACCAGAAGACACATAGATCTGAATATCACAATCAATTCAGCTAGATTGTCATATATAAAACCCTGAATTCAACTGTAGGATGCATTTTGTTTACAAATACACAAGGATCATTAACCAAAACATACTATATGCTTATCTATAAAGTGAGTCTAAACATATTTGAAAGGATAGATGTCATATAGAAGGTATTCAGTGTCACAGGGGAATAAACTAAAAATCATAAAATATTCTAGAAAATTGGAATCCAAATTGCTTCAAAATTAAATAATACACTGACTAGCTCATTGGTAAAGAGAGTTCACAGTGAAAATTAGAAAACAGTTTTAATTCAGTGATAATGAAAATATATGTGAAACTGAAATATTACTAAAGCAGCTATAGGGAAACTGGTATCAGTAAATGCATGTAACAAAGACGGGCCCCAAATCCATAACTTAAGGTTTCATTTTAGTAAGCTAGAAAACTGTCAATTTAACCCAAAGAAAGTGGAAGGATAAAAAGAAATACAAAATAAGAATAGAAATCAAAGGCACAGAAAACAGATTACAAGGCCAAAAGTCACTTCTTGACAATTCATAAAATTGATCGATCCTTAGGCAAAATGGATTTAGGAAAAATGAGTGAAAACACAAACTAACTATGTTAGAAATGGGGAAAAAAAAGGCCCTACAGATTTTTCATATGTGAAAATGAAAATAAGGAGATTTTATAAACAACTTTAGGCCCATAAACATGAAAATTTATAGGCAATGGACACAGTCCTAAGAAAGCATGACTTACCAAAACTGATTCAAGTTGAAATGTCAGAGGCAGAATAGTTTTACTTCTATTAAAGTAATTGAATCTATAATGAAAAATCTTCCCTCAGAGTAAACTACAGTCCCTTGTGGCCTCACCATTGAATTCTTCTATCTAATTTAGGAAGGAATAACAATCTTATACCAATCCTTCCATAAAATGTAAAGAAACACTGCTCAACTCATTTTGAGGCCAGCATATGCTAATCAAAAATCTGAAAAAGGAATTACAAAAAAGAAAATTTTCAGACCAACGTCTCTCTTGACATAGAAGTGAAGATCTTAAAATTACAGCAAATTAAATACAGTAACAGGTAAAATCTTAATATATTATGACAAAGTTGGATTTATACCATGAATATAAGGTTATTTTATTATTTGAAAATTGAACAGGGTAATCCATGACATTAAATAAGAAAAATTATATGATCACTTTAATAGATGTGGAAGTGCTTGATAAAATTCAGTACTCATTCAAAATTTCTTACAGAACTAGAAATAGGATAGCACTTGTCTAACATAAAAAGCCTATTGTTTTCATATAACAGAAAACAAAAAATTTAAAACTATATCGTTTATAATTGCAGCAACCCCCTCCCCCAAAACCTAAGAAAAGATTTGTAAGACTTCTGACACAAAAACTGCAAAGTATTACGGAAAGAAAGTAAGTGGAGGGTGGGATGCAGTTCATAGATCGAAAGGCTCAATATTGTAAAGATGTGTCAGTTCTCCTCCATCCAACTCAGTCCTACTCTAGGTCTCGGCAGATTGCTTTGTAGAAATGAACAGACTGATTCTAAAATTTGGAAATGCAAAGGACCAAGAAGAGCAAAGACAATTCCAGATGAACTTTAATAATGAAGCTTAATAGTGAAGGTTATTAAAGCTTCTAAAACGTAATACTGAAGAATACCATCAGACTAGAAATACTTCCTAAAGTGTATGTAAGATATAGCACTATCCATAATGGAAAAGATTCATACTTTGAACTTTATTAAAATTAAAAACTTCTGTTTATCAAAAGATAGCATTAAAAGAAAGACAAAGCAAGCTGCAGAGAGAAGATATTTTCAGGACATAAGCAGACCCTAAGTGATGAATGAGATAGGTTCTATAGGTTTTTTGTTTTTAAGTTGAATTTGTATGTAAGTCAGAATAGGTACATTTACTATTACCTGTAATGGCCTCTGTTCATAAGTGTGAGTCAAACATCAATTGGATATTTGTAACTTGGGGACTTCCTGTATATATTCAATAAAGGAGTGGAATCTAGAATTCATAAAGAACTATTACAAAGTAGTAAGAAAAAGCTTATTATCATATATCTTAAATGGTCAAAAAACTTGAATAGATACTTTACAAGAAAGAATACTCAAATAGGCAATACATATAAAAAGATGATCAATAATCATCAACACAGAAATTCAAGTTAAAATTACATTTAGATATTAACACACACAAGAAAACATTTATGAATGGTTAATATTAAGAAAATTGAGGATATCAACTGTTGGCAAAGAGGAACTACAATTCCCCTTGTTGTAGCTACTTAATACTGTCAAAAGCTTTTAGCAGTATCTTCTAATATAGAATATATGTATATGTTTTGAGACAATATTTCTAGTCCTAGGTGTATACCCAACAGAAATGCAAGTGTGTAATAAAAGACATGTGGAAGAATTTTTACAGCAGCATAATTTGAAATAGACAAAGTTGGAAAGAACCTATGGGTCCATCCATAGAAAACGAGATGAATATTAGTAAGTGATGGTTATGTCCATACTGCAGAGTATTACACAGCACTGATAAAAACAAACCCCTGGCACACTCAACAACCTGGATGAATCTCAAATGCATATCACTGAGCAAAAGAAGTGAGATGCAGGAGAGTATATAAGGTTTCATTTAAACAAAATATAATAACAGGTAAAACTAGCCCATGGAAATTGAAGTCAGCAACGCATTTGTGTCTGGAGACAGAAGGATTGGAAGGAGACGTGATGAAGGAGGCTGTGGTGGTGCTGGCAGTGTCTGCTTTGATGACTGTGAGCTCACCTGGAAGTGGAAGCCTGGCAACAGTTCACAGGGCCACACACTTAAGTGTTATGTACCTTATCATATATGTTTGAAACATTTAGTATAAAAGACTTTTTAAAAGTTAATGTGGAAACAGCCTAAATGCCCACCAACCCAGGAATGGATTAACAAGCTGTGGTATATGTATACTGTGGAATACTATTCAGCCATTAAAAAAATGGAGACTTTACAGCCTTTGTATTAACCTGGATGGAAGTGGAACACATTATTCTTAGTAAAGCATCACAAGATTGGAGAAGCATGAATCCTATGTACTCAATTTTGATATGAGGACAATTAATGACAATTAATGACATGGTGGGGGTGGGGGAAGGGGAGAGCAGAAAGAGAAAGAAGGTGGGAGGGGTGGAGGAAAGGAAGAACACAGGGAATGAGGGAGGGGAGTGGGGTCTTGGTGTGTGACACAGCTTTTGGGGGCAAGACACAATTGTAAGATGGACTTTACTGAACAAATGCAAGCAGTGTGACCTGATTTCTGGTACCCTCAATGAATCCCCAACAATAAAAAAAAAAAAGATAACTGACAATTCTTACTTAGATTGTATCACTGGGGGACAAGTTCAGGGAAGGGGAACAGAACATTATTTCTGCATCTCTTGTGAGACAATATTTCAAAATAAATGTTTTAAATTTTAAAAATTTTAATTGACAAATAATGAATATATTCAAGGTGTACACCTTGATTTGATATATGTTTACATTTTGTAATGATGATTAAAATCAAAGTAATTAACACAGCCATTACCACACATGCTCTATATCAGACACCGAGAACCTGTTCATCATAAAACTGAAAGTTTTTACTCTTGGTCAACATGATCACATTTCCCTCACCCCCTTAGCCCTGGAAACTACCTAGCCAGCTCTTCTACTCTGGGTATTTTTAGATTCCATATATAAGTGAGTATTTATCTTTCTGTGTCTGCCTTAGCATAATATCCTCCAGGTCTATCCATGATGTCAAAATGGTACGATTTCCATACCCTCTCCAGAGATAAGATCTTGTTCTTTTATCTAGGCTGGAGTATGGTAGCTGGGACTACAGGCACACACCACCATACCCAGCTAATTGGATTATCTTTTGTAGCGATGGGGTCTACTTATACTGGCCAGGCTGGTCTTGACCTTCTGGGCTTAAGTAATCCTCCTGCTCAGCCTCCCAAACTGCTGGGATTATAGGAATGAGCTATTGTGTCCAGCCAAGAATTTTCTTCTGTTTTAAGGCTGAATTATATTCCATCGCACACACACACACACACAAACACAAACACACATATGTGTGCCAATGTGATATTGTGAAATACATATTTGGTCTTTCTGTTTCCTGACATAGAGCTACTAAAATCCTTGGGTTCTCAGGAATAATAAGAGGCACTTTTATATACTAGTAACATGATTGGTGGCTGGGGGTCAGTAGATTGCCTTGGGATGGGGGCTGATTATACCCCCCCCCACACACACATACACATATACATTTCTGGAGAGGAGAGGAACAGAATGTTGAGATGATAAACCAGTGGATATAATGAATCCTCCATAAAACCCCAAAGGAACTGAGTTCTCAGAGCTTCCAGATAGTTGAACCTGGAGGTTACTGGAGGATAGCATGTCTTGAGAGGGCCTGGGAGCTCTGCACCCCTTCTTCTGTGTCTCTCCTATGCACTCTTCCATCTAGCTGTTTGTCTGTATCCTCTATAATATTCTTTATAACGAACAGGTACCGTGTTTAATAGCAAATGTAAGTAAAGTGTTTTTTGGAGTTCTATAGGCCCCTCTACCAAATTAATATAACTCAAAGAGGGGATCCTGGGAAACCCCAATTTGCAGTATCAGTCAGAAGTGTAAGTGATAGTCTACCCCTTGCAACTGTCATCTGAAGTGGGGGCAATCTTTGGGACTGAGCTCTCAAACTGTGGGATCTGACTCTATCTCTAGTTAGATAGCATCAGAAATGATTTGGTGCACATCCAGCTGGTATCCACTATCTGCTAGAAAATTGGTCACAGTGAGATCACAATGATTGTGTTGTGAGACTACAGTAGGAGAAACTGAGTCTGGCTTTTCCTATATGCCCAGAACCATAATTTCTATATCCAACTGTCCATCTATTGACAGAGATGTAAGTTTCTATATTTTGGCTATGGTGAATAATGCTTCAATAGACATGGGAATGCAGATATCTCTTTGCTACTGGTTTTATTTCCTTTAAGTTGGTGCTACCATCACCCTCATGACCATAAGTGTAAATAATTCAGAGGTCAGGAACTGGCCTAGTGAGGGAAGAATTTGCGGTCATGATGTTTATTGCTGAGAGTTAGAACACAGCAGAGAATTTAGAAAAGTGGCACTGAGACACAGTAGCTCTAGGGAAAACCCACTGGCCATACCCATTTCCACTTTTCAGGCATGGCCCCTGATCTCTTCATTAGGAACCTAAAGAGTCTTGGAGTATGTCAAATCCATGAAGGCTATGAGGCAGTGAATTCTAAGCCTTGTTTTCTGGGTAAACAATTTCATTACCACAGCTCACTCTGAAGGACGCCACGGCCACAGAGCACTCCTCACCATCCCAGAAATACAACATGCTCCATAAATGAAAGAGCTTCGGTTTTTGATGATGACTTTGCTTCTGAAGCGTAATCTTAAATAAATTAATGCCATTGCTATCTTGCACAGATGAACAAAGCCTGTCTGCAAACAATAGCACCCTTGTTTCCAAGCCCAGTAACATTAAAATATCATCTTGTCTTTCATCATCTCTGTCTTTATCTTCAGTTTATTCCTGCTGAGGGATGAAAACAGCCCAAGACAAGACATAATTCCTGCTGAGTCCAGGACCTACAACATATTTCTTTCCAGCCAAGAAATCGCAGTTTTCTGCTGTCTGCCTTTGGCCCACTTGTCACAACCAACAAATCTAGCCTCCTTCCCACCAAGGAGAGTCAGAAACCATCATCACTTAAGTAAAGCTTGAACAATGGCTACATTCTCCAGATAATATTTTCATCTTGTAATTACATGTGATGCAATCTGGGGGGAAAGCTTAATGGAATAAACATTCACACTAAGATTTAACTACAGGAGAGCAAGAATTGGAAAGCTTTAAGTCCACACAGTCTTTGGCCCCCAGCTAGCAGGAGAGGGGCTCTCTTGACAGTGATTATTTTTGGTGAGGTGTCTAATGTGTAAGGAGGATCTCACAGCAATGCCTGACCCAGAACTTATTTCCAGGCCCTCCTCACCACTCATTGAGGTAGGAAGGACTTTTATGTGCACCTGAAAAGTGGGGAAACTAAGGCTTGAAGTAGAAGCAGTTCCAACTCCAGAGCCTGTTGTGCTAACCAGACACTGCATTCCTCCTCTTACAGGGGCTAGTGCAGCCTGCTCCAGGGCAGTGTCTTAACCTCTTTCTACTGACCACTTCTCTACAAGGATAATATCATCTGCTTGGATCTTGCCCAGTTTGTTTCATTCTTGTTACTCATAAAATTGGCTTTGGACAAACCACATGTTCTCTGGAGAATTGCATAATTCCAAGGGATCTCAGACCTTGAGCTTTGGCTTTAGAAAGCAAGGAGGAATTTACTGTCACTATGATCTCTGTCCTTTTATCATAGTTCTAACAGTGATCAAGATAACAGCAGATTCTTCCTTCAGACAGAACTGCCCATAGCCTGCCCCACTGCAAAACAAACTCAGGAAATGTAAGGACAATTTCCTGGACAATTTCAGGACAATTGCTAAGCATGTGTCCATATGACTGGGTTGCTCTAAACCATTTCAAGGGTCATCTCATTTAATCAACACATCATATTTATGGGATGGGATGGGATAGTAAACAGAAATGTACCCCCAGTACCCGTCCCCAAATGTCTTGGAATTTGTGATTATATCACGTTACATGATAAAGGTGATTAAGTTTGCAGATACAAATAAGATCATTCATTACCTAATGTTCCCAATTTGAGGGTGCTCAGCATGATCCCTGGGTGAAGGGCTCTTCCACAACTTAAAATTTACCTTGGAAGTGAGAGCTATGTAACCTAAAACGTGTACCCTCATATTAATTGGAAATAAAAAAAAAATATTGTTAATCAGATGATCTTAAAATAGGGCCAATTATCTCACTGGGCCACTGCAACCACAGGGTCCATTAATGTGAAGAGAGCAACAGAGTCAGTGCTGCAGTGTGAAACAGAGTGAGCTGGCGTGGCTGGCTTTGCCGATAGAAGGGGCCATGGGCCCAGAAATATAGACAATCTCTCAAAACTAGAAAAGGCAAAAAAATAAATTCTCCCCTAGAGTTTCCAGAAAGGAATACAGTCCTGGTGACATCTTGATTTTAACCTGATTTAACCTGTTTTCTGACCTGAAAAACAAGAAGATAATAAATTTGAGTTGTTTTAAGCCACATTTGTGACAATTTGTCACAACATAAATGAGAAAGCAATAGAGGTAGGGTTTATGATGATGATAAGGTCCATTTAATAGAGGAAAAAACTGAAGCATCAAGAGTCTTTAGATTCTTGCCTGAGGTGACCCAACGAGCCAGTGGCAGAGTCAGAATCTGAAAGAGGTTGTGCAGTGCACCCACTCTTGTTCTATTATCCCTGCCCCCACGGCTGCTCCTCTTTCTACTTAAAAGTGTCCCATGACTTCTTTCATTAACACAGAGGCATCATATGTTTAATATTCATCGTGCAGCACTGAAAGGGAAGGGTGGGGAGGGGAGGAAAACAATCTTTACCTAGCAGTACATGCTTTATGCCCATCTGCAGAAAGCTGTGAGTGACAAGCACGCCGTCAGAGCTGGTGCAGGGAACAAGAGGCAGATACTACTGACTTTCTGTCTAACACTATCACTATTTCTCCTTGCTACTACACTCTCCGTTTGTTCAGATATTCACCCTCCCCTGTCCTCAGATGTGATACTTCCTCCCAAGTCCCAGTGTGGAATCATGACCTGTTTAACATAATCATGGCAATTCCATTTCTTTTTCCAATGACTGGTTCGGGCATGAACACGTAGCCTGTTGCTAGCCGATGTGATCCACAGAGGTGCCTGCTTGGGGTGGAGAAGGACTTTCTCTACAATAGGATGAAACAGGAGGTATCTGCTGGTGACTCCTTAAACTGCTGCCACCACTATGATGATGCCACTGTTTACAAGCTGACAATGACAGAGAACATCAATACGAAAATCACTCTGAGCTGCTGAATTAGCCAGCTCCACAACTGTTCCATCTGTACACGAAAGACTCTGAGAGCTGCCTTCTGTGTGTGCTATTCACTTTAGTTACTTAACTAGACAAAGTGAAGTGCTTAGGCACAGTCTCATTTATGTGGTACCCAGTGAACCGTAGCTATTACTCTTCTTTTTATGGGAGAGAAATCTGGCTCAGAGAGGTAAGCCAGCTTGAGAAAGATCACATTATTTTATGGCAGAGTTAGGATTGGAATTCAATTCCATGTGAGGCTAAAGCTTGGGCTCTGTCTACCAATCAGACAGTCTCTCTCCTATTTGTTATTTTATGGCCAAAGTCTAATTACCGTCTATCAAAATACGGTTCACAGTCATAGAAGAAAGACAGAGAAGCTGGTCTTTCAGTTTACCCAGACTGCAGGTAAATTGGCTGCTCAGATGTGCCTCTGACTTTTTAACATTTTCAATTATAGGTAAGGAGATTTAACTGAATATTCTAAATAACAAAATGGTAGCAAATCTATAGTAATGGCTGTAAGGTCTCTAAACATACTTAAAATGTAATGCATTCCTATTACACTGTTAATGTGGCTAACAAAACTCTAATTGCTGGTTAAAAATCATTTCTGTAGAGAGATCCTTCTGTAGCTTCCCATCCAAATGAGGTCTTCCGTTAAAACCAAGATGCTCACCAATCCCATCTCCTCTTCCAGTATACTCAGGAGAGCTGTGTTGCCCAGTCTCCCCTGATGTTATGGGTATGTTGGTTACAGGTGGCTAAGTTCCAGGCAGTGGAATATGAACAAAAGTGATCTCTCAGTTCTTAGCTGGTCAAAAACCCACCTGTGCAATTCTCCTCAATCTTTTTCTAGCCACAATTTTGGAGGGTACATGTTGAAGCTGGTGGTGCCAATGATGGAAAAAGGCTGGACCCTCACATCCCAAGGGAACTATCCAATCTGCATTATATTGGTAGGGGTGAAAAGAGAAAGCTTTGTTTTGTTAAATCATTTCAATTTAGTATTTATTACTATTGTTGTTACCATGACTCAGCCTAGCCTCATTAATACCATCCTGTCTTAAAGATATTTACTTTTCCTTCACCACCCTTACCATGATTTGATGTTAAATATTTTACTCGGAGTTGGTTTGTTTATTTCCTGGCTCCTTGCTAACCACTGTACACTTGTGCTATCTTTAGGTGCTAATTCAGTGCCTGGTACTCAATAGACACTCCACAAATAGTTGGTCAATATATGAATAAATGAATGAATTCTTAGCACATAAATGAGCATGCTCTATGATTTTTGTCCCACATTTCTGCCTGTTTTTTTTTTTTGTGTGTGTGTGTTCTGCTTTTATTTGGAGGGGTTTTTTTGGGGGGGAGGTTTGGGGATCAAAGGCATATTTTCTTTTTGGAAAATAATACCTCTGCCAGGTAGTAGGTGTTGAATTTCAAAAAATAAGACTTTAAGCAGTCTGCAACTGGAGTTTAAAAATGAGGACAGGTGTAGAGACAGGTTTTAAGGTTGATGAATAGATACAAAGAATAGTTATTTAAAATTGGTCTTACCTCATCATACCAGAATTAGTGGAAAACCAAAAGAAAAATATTGTCTCTTCAATCAATAGGGTTAGAGGAAAAGAGGTAAACTTAAGACCCAAGATTTAAGTCAAAATCAAACTGGTCTGGTGGAAAAGAAGTGAGTGTCTAAAAGCCTGTCTATGCATGTTAGGGTCCCATCCTCCACCACAAACTCAGGTGTTCAAGGAAATTGTAAGGTCTCCTAGGATTTGGGCATTTAAATTATGGTTTAACTTATAAATATGCATTTAAAAGCATTCTTCTCTAAAAAATTTAGTTAACTATCTCTTTTCCAAATAGCCCCAGCCCTCTACCTTCTGCCTACTTGGGCCAAAGCTGAAGATATTCAGTACTAAGATTCCAGATTTCACGTCTCTGCTCATTCAGTACATACCTATTATAAGTAATCGAAAGTCTAGATTAGCAGTAATCTCAAGGTCTTCAGTCAAAAGAATCTTGTTCAACTCCATCCCTTTGAAGACTATGTATTAGGGTTGTTTTTCTGTCGCTTTGTTTTTGGTAACTGTACAAAGTGGGCCAGACAGCTAGTAATCCAAACCTTAAAATTTATCTTACTGAGTTGAAACTTCCATGTTTACTTAGAACATGCAGGAAAAACAATGGGGCTTGTCATCAAATTAGATAACACCTTTATATGTGTCAAGTAATACCTTCCAGCTACTTCTTATTCTCAGGGATTAAAGATCATTGAATTGGAAGGGGTTATTCAGTTAGTTGGAAATCCAGAAAAGCTTCACATGTTCTTTAATTGACTTGACACCAGGGATAGTCCTTGAGCTTTTAAACTTATGTCTCCTACATCTCTGACTTTGGTTTATATAAACAAGTACCTTGTTAGGCCATAAGCTTTGTCCAATGTTCAACATGGGCAGTACTTCAAAGCATCCAGCAATGCATCTCTATAGCTTCTCTGTGGACACAGGTGGGCCTAAAGTCACATACCAAGTCTTGATTATCATAGCTATGGTCTGACTCCAACAGGAAAAGGGGAATAAACACAATATCTGGAAAGGCCTTTCCATCAGATGAACAATTCTCTTGATAGACAAATAGCATGTGCCGCTTACTTTTCTCACTCCCCTGCTAACGTCAGACAGACAAGCAAATAAAAGTTTACAGCCATGTGTCCCAGAATTCCTCCTCCTTCCAGCTACTCCACACAGTGAAATTCAGAGACGGGCAGACCATGGTGATTCAACAGTCACCAAGAGTCTTATGGGCAGCCCACCTAACTCAAAGGCTTTATCACAATATGGCTTTTGGGTAAGCTTTGGAGACATTAGGCACAACCTGATACTAGAACTACAAAGAAAGAAGTTCCACACACAAAAGACAGAGTCAGACTCTTTTTTCTGAGCAAAAGCAATGTCAATCTTAAACCATCATTCAGGGTCTTTCCCCCATTCAATTCCTAAGTTCCTCTGTGACCCCTTTTCAAATATAAGGACAAGGGTGTGAACTTCTTTGCATTAAGTCATTGGACTGATGGCATGATAAGCCAAATTTGACCAAATTATCGGACCTTTGTCCAGAAATTGAAAGGCAATGGGCAACTCTGATGAATGCAATGAATATAATATGCAGAAAACACACATAACAAACTTCAAATCAAACCTCTCCTCTGACCCCCAAAATGCCAAGAATGTCTCTTAGAACTATGCAGGACCATGGCCAATTAGATCTGAATTCATTACATATGTTTTGGGGGGTGGGGCTTTTGCCTGGACTCACCCTAATGAATTGTTCAGCCTTCATAGAAATGTTCTAATGACAATAATTTTCAGGAAGTAACTGGCTCTTGCCTTCTTTCACTTGCTACCCATTAATACACCTTCCTTCCATGCATTGCATAGATTAAGGAGTTTGTAAAGGAGGCCTTTGTACGAGAAATAACATGGGCAACAGTGCAGCAGAGCATGAAATCCCAATCTGGATGGTTGGCTGCTCTGTAAATGTGACCAGGAATGGAGAAGCCAAAAACAGAGGTAGAAAGGGAGTGATGGGGCTCACAGTAGCTGATGGAAAGTTTCCCAACCATATCATGACAGTTGGCCTATGCAGAGCTCTGAATGAAATCCATTATGTTGGCCACAGAGCATGGGATTCTGGCAGAGTCAATGCAAAAATGTTCCCCTCTGTGAGCTGTAAAAGTTATCAACAACCTCCCACTGCTCCTTGCCCTGCGATGAGGGCCTAAAGCTGGACAGCATCAGTTCCCACAGTGGCCCTGACAATTATTTACTCATCATTTTTGAAGGGAACCAAATGCACACCACTTTAGTAAAAGGTACAACTTTCTGTGGTACTGTCACTCGAGGACAGCTGGTCTCAGTGGCAATATGCCACTGACAAAAGTCCAAGTACCAACATAGAAAAAGACAGATTTTAATCATTCTACTGATATGTTGCCCCACCTACTTCTAAAGGATGACTGTGAATGATAGGGAAAGGATTGACCAGTGTACAATCCTAGGCAAGCACTGGCATGATGTTTCAGAGATTTCTCATTTCACATGAACAACAGTGCTGAGAAATGCCACCACTTTGGAAAGAAAATATCCCACCAGGGATAAAGCCTCCATGCCAACCTTCTGTTAAAATGTCAATCCCAAGAACAGAACTGATGCATGGCTGTACCCCAACTTCACCATAGCTGAAGAAAAGGCAGAAAGGTATTTCCTCATGTTAAAAGATGACTTTACGGCTTGGCGTCTGTGGCTCAACTGGCTAAGGTGCCAGCCATATACACCTAAGGTTGTGGGTTCAAATCCAACCTAGGCCCACCAAAACAACAATGACAGCTGCAACCAAAAAACAGCCAGGCTTTGTGGTGGGCGTCTGTGGTCCCAGCTACTTGGGAAGCTGAGGTAGGAGACTTGCTTGAGCCCAGGGGTTGGAGGTTGCTGTGAGCTGTGATGCCACGGCACTCTACCCAGGGGGACAGCTTGAGGCTCTGTCTCAAAAAAAAAAAAAAAAGATGACTTTACTTGTATACAACAAAATAATGCATTTCTGGGTCTTCGTGCACATGTTTCTAGTTACCGGGATGCTAGATCCATGGAAGACCTAGACTTAGATGGGGGAATAAGGTACTAGTTAATCTGGCCTTATAGTGTACAAGAGGTTCTAAAAACATACAAGCTAATGATGCTCCCTCAAAGGAAGCAGAGAAACCAGAACAGAGCAGTCTACTCTTTTGTGTGAACTAAATGAGGATAGGGGGTGGGGGGGGGGGTGGCATGTACCTCATTTCCTTCACCACTTTATGATAGTTGAGCTTCAATATCACCAACATGCTTGTCCCAGACAAGAAAATAGGCTTCAGACATATATACTCAAAACTCATTAAGTTAGGGTCAAGCACATTTGAAGCAACTTACATTCTTCCAACCAGAAAGATACCCTATTGTTTTATAATTATATTGGATAATTTATCAGGGTTAATTCAAAGCTCTTTGTTATAGAAACATTGTTTGGGAGGCTCAGACTGTTGAACTAAATGACTCTACAATCCTGTGCTAAAACACTCATTAAAAATATTAGTCATCAATGAGAAGAAAGTCTGTCAACATGTTGTTGACAGCACTTGAGTTCATGAATTTTTCTACCATTGAGTCATCTGTTCACTCCAAACAAACTAAAAAATAATAACAACCAAGAACCAATGAGAACCAACAGTAGCACTAGCTGTGTCACCAGGCTAGGAACAATATCTTGACAAAAGCCAGGGTTTTATTCTCAAGCAGTGGGGAATCAATAGTGGAGCTAAAGATCTTATAACTCTAGTTCAATGATGTAGTTCCTAAGACACCGACACAGGCAATAGAATTTGGCAGCACCAAGAGCTAACTCTGCCTGGAAAAGAAAATAACGTGACCCCCCCCCCCCAAAGAAGGAGGAAGGAAGCAAGGGCATAAATAAGGCCATAGGGCTGAAATAAATATGGCAAAATGTGAATATTTGCTAATTCCAGATAATTCAGACATTTTAAATATTTCACAAATGGAAAACAATGAATTTAATACTTTGGAGGGCAAGCCATTTTTAGAAGTAATCAGCTGGGAAGACCCAAGCAGGTAACAAGGCAACGGCTGTCCCAGCTACACATCCAGGGGCCACACAGCCCTGTGCACAGCAGAGCTCAGAGAACACAGAAAGCCCAGCAGGAAAGTTTGGACTTCAATTCACTCTATGCTCTACCAGTCTATTTCCCTTTGAAGAAAGCTCTCACTTGGATCAATGAAGTGAAAGTGTCCAGTTGGTGGAAAACTGCCATGCACACTAATGACTGGCCTGGACTATATCTTCCTAAAGGTCATGAAATAAGAGACTTGAAACAAAAGGGAGTTCCACATTTGGGTCACTGCCTCACATTGGATGGGTTGTGCTGGAATCGCTTGGCCTAAACACCTCTTATTAAAGGGTTTCTGCCCAGGTACGGCTATACATTCTTTCTTTTTTTTTTTTTTTAAATAAGTTTTCTTTTTTTTTTTTAAATAGAAGAATTGGAGGTTATTCATTTCTGATCACCAACATATGAATAATCAGGAAAACTGCTCTCTAGCAAGTTAAAAAAGAAAATAACTAGCTCAACAAATTTTTATTAAGACACATAGCTCCCAGAGAACACTGAGCCTGCAGCAATTAACAGGGGGTAAAGGCAAAAACCTATTCGCCAGGTGTAAAAAAAAAATAGGAAAAAAATAAAGAAGTGGAAACTATGTACGAAGTGGGGAGTCAGCATCCTCCCCCTCCTGAAAGAAGGTTTTCGCTGTCCTTACAAGTCAGTTAAAAATGTTTAAGGAACACACTTAGACTGCAGCATTTCTAATGCGGCTGTCACACTACATTTAATGCAGAAAAGATGTATTTTTAAATGATCCGGTTACTCTGAGGGCTTTGGCTTATAAAAGCCTTTTTTATTGAGATTCTAAATTCCAGTCTGAATAACCTTTCAATTTGTTCCAGTAATTTTTCCCCTCCTGCATTTGCATTGGCAATACAGCTGGAGTCATTTCAAAGCCTGGGCCCTGAGCACTGAGCCTTTTGTACCAAGTCTCCCCTTCAGCAGAGACTGTAGGTGCCAGATTTGACATTTCTATGAAGCTGTTTGTACAAGAAAAACTACTTGCTTTTCAAAGATCAAGATTAAAGAGAGCTTAGGAAAAGAAAGAGAGCGTGTAGTAGTTTCATCACTCTTGTGATTATCTGGGGGTTGAGGCAAGGGTTTGAAGTATGAATTAAGTCACTTCAAGATTCCTTGAGTAGTTAAAAGTGCTGCAAACAAACATGGCTTCCTGTTAATATCTCTGTCTACATACCCAACCCCGTGTCTCACCATCTAACCTTCACTTTCCTTTGGGCTCTACTGTGAGCTCTCTGACTCTGTTTTCCACCCTGGCACTTGGGTGACTTAGGACAAAGCCTCAGTGCAGAACATGAGCAATGTGGAAACTCCACAGCTTTTCATGTGGCACCTTCTTCTTAAAAACAGACAGTAAAAAGATCCTTGCAAAGATGGGACCTTGTAGGAATTCTAGGTCATTCTAGTCAAAACTTAGCATGAAGACAGTCAACGTTTAGTAAACCTCCACTATATGTGCAGTGCTTTTTGGAATAGTTTTGTCCAAAAAGGAATATCTGAATAACAAAAATTGGTTACCATTCCAATTGTGAGGACAATGCTTATTCTAATACCACCCAAATATCTAGAAACTACTATTACATTGAGTTTGTCTGACTAGGATCAGGCCTGTAAAATTTTTGAAGGTAAACTCTAGCCCCAAATGGCTCAGATGAATCATGTGTAGTCAGGGGTCTGTGAGACCCTCGAGTGTTGAGGAGACATGGTCTGATTCACTCAGCAGGACTAACAAATTTGGCCAAGTCAAAGTGAAGCCAGGGTATGGAGGAGGTGGGAATAGAACAGCTGGGACTCCAAAGTAGCAGAAAAAGAGCGTGGTTTGTTTGGAGGAAAACATAGACAAGCACAGACTTTTTCAGCAGTAGTGAAAGTACATAGCATAACCATCTTATCTTAGTTCTTCGTACAGTTATCTGTAAAGCTTTTTATTGGTCCCCTAGGTCTCTAGGTATCTTGCCTTCTTCCCATTGGTGTCAGATCACCTCACTTGCCACATGTGCCCCTTTTCCTTCTCTTTTCAGCGATAACTGCTGCCTGCTATTTTCATGGCAATTGTGCGGTGGTGTCTATAAATCTTGTGATGCTGTGACCCTTGCTGTGTGCACTGTTCTGTAACTGTGACCATTTGTGTCACAAGCTGGAAGCTCCATTTTGTGCAGAACAGGATCTAATTAGTTAACTGAGTCACAAGATTCCCCAAACTCATTGTTTGTTTGCTTCAGAGCTCTTTTAAGCTTAACTTATCGAGGACAGACTTTTATCCTACTTCCCTATAGCCCCTTTCTACCCCTAATCCTGTGGGTTAATATAATATAAATTCCAAACCACCTTGTCATCTTAAAACTTTTAGGTGACCTTTTATAAGGAGTGTACATTGATAGCATGTGTTTACATCTTTTTTTTTTTTTTTTTTTGGCCAGGGCCAGGTTGGAACCCACCACCTGGGTATATGGGGCCAGGACCCTATTCCTTTGAGCCACAGGCGCCGCCCATTACTTACATCTTTTAGTCAGAGCTAGCAGGAACTAGGTCTACTGGGCACAGAGAGAATGAGGAGGAAATCCCAGGAGAATTGCTGAAATTCCTTGCAAATAGCTATTAGGCTTCCTGCACATAGTAGGGTTCATTTTATTTTCATTAAGATCACCAGCTTTCAAAGCTTTACTGACACGAAACCAGTTTCTCATATAATTTCTCTCTGATCCACTTTCAAACATTAGATGGTCTTTTTTCAGTGGGACATACCCACTTTAGTTGGTGGAAATAAAGATAACTTACAGAGCCTGAGTTGACTTACACAGCCCAGAAGGAAATTTCACTCCAGTGACTAGATTGGTTTCTTTTAGGCATTAGAGGCACTTGACAAGCACTCATGAAAAGAACCTGACTTCTTTCATCCAGTGTGGCCCATGTCCATTTAAATTCAGAACAGAGAATTCTGCTGCCTCTGCTTTTAGAACAATTCGCAGTAGTGCTTCCTTTTTGAGAACATGCAGTGTGACAGGGAGGGGCTGTTGCTCTGGAGTCCAGGGGGTGAGGTTGGGTCTTCATTTCTGCACTGAACAGTCCTCAGGCTTGGGCAAGCAACTTTCCTACCTAATACAAAAGGACCAGTAAAAGCACCAGCTCATAGGGCTGCTACGAGAACTATATAAGACAACTCACTCATGCAAAGCACTTAGCATGGACCCCATTGCAGAGGTTAAAGTCAACTAAATAAAAATTTAATCTTTTTTAGAGCACAACTATTTACCGTTCTTCTGCCAATTGGTTATTTAATTAATGTCCTATAAATTATAAAACACTAAAGGTATGACCACATATGTCAAAAAACAATTAAAAACTCAGTATCTTGTCTATGACTCATCTAATGCATCATCTAGAGTGGCACTGTCCAATGGAACTTTGGTTATGATGAAAATATTATATATTTGTGCTACCGAGGCCATTATGAGCTAACTGTTACTAATGAACACTTGAAATTTGACCACTGCAATCAAGGGATTGAAGTTCTAGTTTAATTTAATTTAAATTAAATTAAAGTAGCCACATGTGGCTAATGGCTACCATACTGAATGGCACAGTCAGCCCTAGAGTGAGAAGAAAATAGGCTGGAGAACATAAATAAATATCAGTGGGAAAAGCTACATTTGGACAACAATGATCGCTCAGCACCACCCTGAGAGAAGATGTCTAGGAAAAGTAAAGTCTGAAAGAACAAAAGACTTCTCACAGGAGAAGTGCCCAGAACACTCCTGCAAATTCCTCCCTGTGATGACTCAGCTCTTAGGAATTTGTAGAAAATTTCCTGGGACCTTGAAACTAATGCTTGCTTCCTCTTCTGTAAAAGCCCCTGCCCTCTTCTCTAGCTGGATTCAAACTGACCAATGAAGGGTAACCATGGACAAGACACCCTTAGCTGGAGATAAAAAGGGAAAGGACAGAGCTAGTTGGGGAGCCAGGCCATTTTTGGACTTTAGTCCTTCCTCTTTTAAATATGAGTGAGTATTCAGGTGTTTTTTTCTCTCCATTGAGGTTCATTTTCCTGCAACGACTCAGCAAATATTGAGGATGTTACATGGGTTATGAGGGGGAGGTTGAGCTGGGAGTTAGATGGGCCTCAGTTCAAATTCTATGTCTATAACTTTTAAGTTGTGTGAACCTAGGGGAATCTGTTATCACCTCCTTAGCCAGGGGCTATGATTAGGGTGTGCAGATGGATGATAATGGCTAGGAGTAGGTTCTGCTCTCTAAGGAAACTCATCAGGGTCAACCCTGTGTGCCCCGAGTCATGTAGAGGTCATAAGATGCAAGTACCCACACAGACACGTAATTTAACCTCATGGTTAATATGGTAGTTTAAACTGACATCTTTTTATTCATGCAGCCAGGATACAAACTGTAAATAAGCACCCTTACTGTGTGGTGGGACCCAAAGGGATAGAGGAAAACCCAAGCTAATAATACTTAGCACATACTGAGTACTTTCCACTTCATCTTGTGGCAGCCAGGATGAAGTTGGTAGTATTACTCTCATTTTGTTATATACTACAAACTGAGGCAAAGGGACACAGCACAGCTAGAACCCAAATCCAGTTTAATACAACCCAATTCAGAAGAACCATTGCTGAGAGATACAACAGCAGATGGAGTATGTCCTCATATGAAAATGCCTGGTCTAATAGGAAAAGTAAGACACAAAGGCAGGGCAGCATGACCCAAAAATAAAAAGCAAGACATTTATTGTCACAGGGGAGAGGAGAATGGCCAGAAGGAAAAGCTGGGTTCTGGGCACCTTGTTAGGGGCCACATAGGCAAGCCAGTCATTTCCCACAGGAGGGAAAGACTTTGGTTAATAAAGAGAAGAATGGATGCTCTCCTGCCCCATTAAGGGCGGCACTGACACACCCTCAGTCTCAGACACTGGTGGAGACAGGAGAAGCAAGCTGCAACCTGGTACCTCTGCCCCTTCCCCCTGGCTTCTTCAGCACCTTGTCCAGCCTTCCACCCTGTGCTCCTCGGGTCCTCTCTGGCCTGCTGTGCCTCCCAAGTGTCCTATCAGAGATTGGCAAGCAAGGGGCTAAAGGAAAGAATTGTTCTTAAAACTGGAAACCAGATGCCATCAGCTACCTGTGACTTGTGCAAGTTACTTTTGTACACCCTTAAGTTGTGTCGTGCCTTAGTGCCTTTGTCTTACTTTCATCTTAAGTCTTTTGGGCAGGTTCAGGGTCTTCTGGGTTTCCAATGAAGCACACTGTCAGCACCAGTAATCACTGAGCAACATCAGTAATCACACCCTGCTTACCTAAATGCCTCCTACAGTTTCAGTAATTCCAGTCTAAACCCCTTGCTGAGCTGTCTGCATTCACCTGGTTGTTAGTGATTTGTCCAAGCTTTCACTTGGAAAACAAACCAGGTGGGACAAAAATATATCTGCATGCCACTGCCCATGTGCCAACTTACAAAATGCATCATCGGAGATGAGAAAGCATTAGGCCAATATACTTGATATTTCTATGTTGTTTGCATTTGCCTCAATCACATACATCTCCTTCCCCACAGGTTCTTGTCCTGTTTTATTCTGACTGTGAGAGTTCTGCTTACTCGGACGTTCTCATTCCTTCAAAGCTGACGGCAAGCAGGAGGCAGAGATGCGCTTTTCATCCTTCACCTGACCTCCTGCATGTCAAGGGTTTGTGTTCAGCATTTTCAAAATCAATAGAGACCAAGAACATATCAAAATGACTATCAGAGCATTCAGAGAAGAACGTCAAACACGTCTTATGTTTTTCTAAGGCAAGTTTTAAAAACAGGACAGGCAACAAAGCAAGTTCAGAGTTTATGAAAACAGGCAGCTCCTGCTGTATTCTATTTCCCTTTGTCTGGAAGCCAGTTTGTTTTTCTTTTTTTTTTCTTTTTTTAAGAGTTCAAAGGAAAACTGAACTGTGACTCCTCTTCTAAACAAACAACACCATTCCCATGTGTCAATAAGTTCACCACCTCCCCAGCTCCTCACATGCGAACTCACCCCCCAGTTTGCTCTGCACCTTCCAGACACTACTTGGTTACAATCCGCTCTTGTTGCTGTCCACCTCTGCATACCCGCGGAGTTTCCTGGGAAGCCTCCCTAAGTACTCAGCTGTCACTGTGATTTGAGAATAGCTTGAAAACATTTTTTGGAGTTTTTGCAGCTCATTATTTTATTTTGTCTTTATTTTTTTGAGACAGGATCTCATTCTGTTGCTCAGGCTGGAAAGGCAATGGCATCATCATAGCTCACTGTAGCCTAAAACTGCTGGGCACAAGCCATCCTCCCACCTCAGCCTCCTAAGCAGCTGGTTCCACGGGTAAGTGCTACCACACCTAACTTTTTTTTCTTTTCTTTTCTTTTCTTTTTTTTTGTAGAGATGGGTTCTTGCTGTTTTGCTCAGGCTGGTCTCTAAATCCTGGCCCCAAGTGATCCTCCTATCTTGGCCTCTAAGACTTCTAGGATTAGAAGTGTGAGCGTGTCCAGCTCACACTTGGTGTCTTGCTGTTCTTTGTTTTTTACATGAAAATAAGGAAAAGGAGCAGCAAAAGTGATGATAGAAAACTCAAAAAAGGGGGGCAATATATCTTATTTTTTGTTTGTGGTTAAGTGTTTCTAAGACAACATATTATGCCTATATAAAACAAACAAACAAAAAACTAGAATGGATGACAGGCCAACAGTGTAGTCACCATGCCTACTGGCCAGGTGAGACTCTGGAAGAAAAAAATAAGCCAGGCTAAAGGAAAACTGAATGAACTGCTCCAGTCTTAAAGATTTTTAACAAAGATTCTTCCTTCCTCTTTCCTCAAGCCCCTTCCCAGCAGTGGTTATGACATCCATCAAAATTGGTGATTTAAAATCCTAAAAGGTCATTAGGAAAATACCACAAGTATCTTGCCTACAACTCACTTGCTCCAACTCCCTGTCTCTGGAATGTGTGAAGAGTAAGCTAAGTGTGCACTTCACTCCCTGACAGGGCACAGGGGCACCGGGCACCTTGCAGCAGGGCTAGGGAAGAAGCAGGACAAAGGAGAGCCGTGAACGTAGATTCCTATGAGGGAGGGCACCTTCAGAATGGTCAGGGAGGGGGCTCTGCTTATCCCTTGAAACCAGTAGGATTAGGAAGAGCTGATGCTATAGCTCCCAAAGAATCCTGGAATAGAAGAATGCTCTGATCCTGCTGTAAGGAAGGAAATTCAACTGCGGTGAAGAGCCTCCCTGGAAGCACAATGGTTTCCTGTTCCTCTTGAGTCTCAGGAGTGATTCAAGGGACACTCTGAGAGATCAGGCTTCTCTATGAGGCATGGCCATCCTTCGCTAAAATGACACCACAGTAATCAGACGTTCCCAAGAGGGCCTTGATAAGGGAAAGGCAGTAGTGCCATGTGCTAGCTTCCGGGTAAGAGAGAACTGAGCCTGAAGGGGCTTGTGGAGCACAGGTGGCAGGGGAGTCCAGTTCTTACCTGCAACCTCCTCAATTGTGAGATGACCAGTGATGATAATCCCCCTCGGGAGTTGGTGGAGACAAAGAAAGGGAGTTCTCTAAACCAGTGGGCCCACTTTACCTGGGCCTATCCCAGACCAAGTTGGAGACTTTGGGAGGGGCCAGGAATCCAACTTTTTAAAAGAGAGCTCCAGGAGACTCCAAAGCTAGGGCCCCTCAAATCACAGATTCAGAAACACTGCTTTTTACTACTGGCTTCCCCAACAACATAACTCTGCGGACACTTCTGGACCTTGGAAGCAGGTCTAGTCAGTGGAAAATAAGAAAGAATGCTTTTAAACATAATATTGCTGGCTCATTTATGCAACCACTCCCATTTTTAGCATCCTTTAAAATGTCTTCTGGAGGGTTTGGTGCTGGGGTAGAGAATAGGGTTTTTCCAAGGAAGCTGGCTTGTTAAGTGATGCAGTGATGGCAATACACATCCAGCCACTGGCCCTTAGCAAGAAGAGGAATGAGCAGAGGACACAAGAACTGCCCCACTCTTCCCTCCAGGTCCTTGCTACCACCAAGTTGCCTGACTACACGCCTCTCTGATGGTCATGTCCTGCACGAAACCTCTGGATGAACTCCACCAGAGACACTAACCCTCTCCTAAAGAAACATCCTATGACAAAGAAAAAAACAAAGTAAATTATAAAATCAGTTGATAAAGGAAGCTAAATTCATTCCAACACATCACAGGTAGGATGGGCCTCACGGGTATTTCAAAATCATTTCCCAAAGTCAGTGTAGCAGGGAGCAGACACCTCTTCCCCCACCATGCAGAATGTCACTACTGCTAGAATGGAGACCCACTACACCCCACCTCAAGATGAAATGCGAAGGCTTCAGGGAGCCCTCCATAATCGGCTGACATAGAGAGGCACTGACCCAAAGCACAGATCATAGCTGGAACCATTTGTGAATTCAGAGCTGTCAGCAACTGTAAGGGAGCCACTAAGAAGATACATGTCTGATTATAACCACAGAGTTACTAGAAACCAGACAAGAATGTGACCGGCTCCTCAACCTCAGCCACGCTTCCCACCTTCCCCCAGTGCCCTGGACCACTGTGGAGAGAGGAGTGAAGAGAAAAATAGGTAGAAAAGGGGAAAATAAAAAACCAAGGCTCCCTCAGGAACATTATCCAAAGCAAAAACCCTAATGGGAACAGCTGATCATCTGACTTTAAAAAAATTTTAAATTTTGATATAGCAAAACCACTATAAAAATCAGAAGGGAAACAAAATACTGATAAAAAAAATTTGTGGACAGTGACAAACGTTAACCAGCATTTATAAAAAGACGTGTTATAAATCAATAAGCAAAAAGATGTATTGCCTGAGTTACAATAACAGGAGGCAAAGGGCTTGATCAATCATTCCAGGAGAGGAAAATTCAAATGACTATAAAAATCTTATTGTTAATGAATTCTGCAATCTCACTGGCTAATGGTTTTTCAAAGTTGCAAATGGCGAGTAATGGGAAGATAACATGGATACATTGCTGGTGGGAATATGCTGTATCCATAGATTTAAAATGTTCTTAACTTTGTATCCAGCCATGTAGATCTGTAGAAACAATTTGTGATATGCATAAAGATTATGCTTCAAGAAAAGGTAAAGAGAAAAAGGAAAAGCCTAAACTTAAACAATATTCAGTCTTTGAAATCTCATTTTTATAAAATATTTCATGACATGACAAAGTGGTAATGATACAATAGGAAAGGGGAGGCATCAAGATACAAATTGTGTAGAATGATCTTTATTTTCTATGATTCTCATGAGTAGAAAGAATGGCGAACTGGGATTTGATCTATGTGTTCCCTATGAGATATATTCATGTGAAATTTTATTTTTCTTCTTATATTTATCTATTATTTTTCAAAACAAAAAGAATAAAACAAAGGTCTTAAAAGACACCGAAAAGAAAAAGGAAGCAAAATTAGAGGAGAGAAGGGATGACTGAATCATCTGATTTGAGGGGTGGGTGGACTGAATCCTCTTTTAACCTGGCCCTGTGGCCACCAAGCGCCATCAGGCAGAGCAGCCCAGCTAGGAGAGCAAGGCTTCACCAGTCCACGGAGAAACGAAACGAGGGAAATAACAGAAATGCACAGAGTTTTCTATAAAGTGAAGGGTACAGCCATGTACCACTTAATGACATTTATAGCATGTTCTGAAAATGCTTTGTTAGGCCAATTTATCATTGTGCAAACATCAAAGATACACAAACCTGGATGATAGATAGCCCAGTGATTTCCAACCAGTGTGAGTGCCCTGAATGGATCTTAGGTGTATGGCAAAAATTTTTGAAGATCATTAATTAAGTTACTTTTGAAATAAGTTCAAAGCACAGTAAATATATTCTTTTTTTTTTTTACTCTTCTTTGATCAACATAATTTAAGTGTTTCATGGAAGTTTAACTTGCTTGAACCATAGGTGCAAGTGTGCTGTGAGATAAAAAAGGTTGAAAAGCACTGGTCTAGCCCATCGCACCTCCAGCTTTATGGGGTAGTCTATGCTCCTAGGATATAACAGTACTGTATACTGTAGACAATGGTATTTGTGTAACTAAACATATCTGAACACTGAAAAGGTACAATAAGGGTAGAAAAGATACCTTAAAGGATAAAAAATGGTACACTGGTGTAGAGCACTTAACAGTGAATTGAGTGGACTCCGCAGAACTGGAAGCTGCTGTGGGTGAGTCAGGGAGCGAATGGGGAATGACGTGTGAAGGCTGGGACGTGACTGTGCTCTACTGTGGACTATAAACACTGCATACTTAGGCTACACTAAATTTACTTAAAACGTTTTTCTTTCTTTAATAATAAAGTACCCTTAGCTCACTATAACTTTTTTAATACACTTTCATTTTTTTAACCTTTTGACTCTTCCACAATAACACTGAGCTTAAAACATAAACATGTTGCACAAAAAATACTTCCCTTCTTTAGATCCTTATTTTATAAACTTTTTCCTATTTTTTACATTTTTATTTATTTAGTTTTTGCTTTTTAAACTTTCTTGTTAAACACTAAGACACTAAGCCTGGGCATGTAGTCTCAGTACTTTGAGAGGGTGAGGTACTTTGAGGATTGCTGGAGAGGAGGGGTTTGAGACTAGCCCCACACATCATAGCGCAGCAGTTCTCAACCTGTGGGACACGACCAACAGGAACTGCATTAAAGGGCCATGGCATTAGGAAGGTTGAGAACCACTGTACATAGAGAGACCCTGTCCTTAAAGAAAAATAAGAAAAAGTAGCAATATGTGGTGGCACATGCCTGTAGTACTAGCTTCTCAGGAGGCTGAGGCAGGAGGATCATTTGAGCCCAGGAGTTTGAGGTTTCAATGAATGATGATTGAGCCACTGCACTCTAGCTCAGGCTAAAAAGAAATCCTGTTTCTCCAACAACAACGAAACCTAAGACACAAATATACACATTAGCCTCGCCCTACAGAGGGTTAGGATAATCAGTATCACTGTCTTCCACATCTTGTCCCACTGGAAAGTCTTAAGGGGCAGGAATACACACGGAGCTGTCATCTCTAATCATGACAATGCCTTCTTCTGGAACACCACCTGAAGGACCTGTCTAAGGCTGTTTGACATGGAATTATTTTTAATAAGTGAAAGTGATGATAAAATGTATAGTACAGTAAATATATAAACCTGTAACATGTATTATGTTATGTACTTCATATGACTGTATGTGCTGTACTTTTATTCAACTGGCAGGGCAGTGGTTTGTTTACACCAGCATTGCCACAGACACATGAGTAATGCATTCTGTTGTGTCTTAGACAGCTGTGACACCTCTAGGTGATAGGAATCTTATGGGACCACCACTGAGTATGTGGTCTACTGCTGAGGGACAATGTTCTCATGTGGCATATGATTGTATTTCATTCAAAAGGTTCTGCTTTAATTCTGAGATAATGACCTTCCAACATTTTAGTGTTAAAATGTCCATTCTTTTTTGAGATGATAAAATAATAGGTAATAGTTTTTCTGTTTTATTTTTCTTCACATGCTGACCAAGCAAAATAAAAACCTTCCAACCACAGGCTGTTACACACTTTTTATTTTTCTCCTTATATTTTACTGGTCCATAAAACCTAGATATCTGGTAGCAAACTCCCAAACTCCTAAGCACTAATTAAAAACAAAGAGTTGGCCATTTCATGTGTGGGAGCAGAAACTCAATGGCTTTTTTCTTTAGGCCCTTGCTGGGTAAATCTCAGCAAGGAGGACAGACAACTGCGTTCAGGTTGAACAGGAGTGCCAAGGCAGAAACATCTGTAGAATAAGAGTTCTCTTTCCAAGACTGCTGCTGGAGACAGATCTGCCACAGGATGAAAGAAACCTCTCACTGGCAAGAGCCCATCCTGCCTGTTGGTGAGCTGAAACAGGCAACCAGGCTCAAGTCCATCTTGCTTGCTGATGGTGGTGTCCAGAGGGTTGGTTATTTCCAGGAAATTTCAGTGGGATTCAGACAGACATGGAAGCTCAGTTCTAGCCATTGTATGGAGAGTCATCAGACTCTGCACAGGAAGAATCAACACAAGGGAGTCTGTGATCCTGAAACTCAGTCCTCAGGCTGGTGTCTGGCACAGGTGTTCATGGCTCCTGGCACTCTCTGTAGACACAGTGCCCAGCAATGTGGCAGACCGAGAAGGGGGGTGTGCTGTGGCATTCTGCTGAGCTGCTCTCCTGTTTAGAAAGGGTGTTGACTACGAGGAATTCTTAAAGAGGAGAGGGAAAAACTAATCGGACTACTGGAGCAATAGAAATTAATATTACTAATTTCTTTAGTTATTAGCTGTTCGTGATGAATGGCATTGGGGGCTAATAACCTATGGTCTATTGACAGAGTCAAAATTAAAAGATAAAGAAAGATTGATGGAGACTTCTACTGCACTCTCTTTAGGCTCTTGAGGCTTAACAAACAAACAAACAAACAAAACTGCAAACATGAGCTTCTTCCTAAGCACATAGTAAACAAATTAAAAACTAAGTCCTACAGGAAAAGGCAGCAACTCATCCTGTTCACTAAGCCCTGGTAACTGGCCTGTCTCCATGACACTGGGGTCTGAAGGAATTTAGCACTTGTTCATTGTCATGTTAATAACTCATGATTTTGAGTTAGAGATTACTGTAATTACTTTTCTTTCTAAGCTGTCTGCTGGGAATATACTTTCAGCACCTTTCTTTGGCATTCTGATAACCTCTTCTTGGCAAGCAATCTAAATATGGTCAGGCTTCCCTCATATGTTCCTCTCTCTCCCTCTTCCCATTGAACCGAACGTTGCCTCAATATGTGGCAGGAAGCTAATCAAGTGAGCAGCCACAATATGTTCTTTTGCTGATTACACACATCAGACTATTTGCATGGTGTCTTAAAGCCACTGGGAAATCTCCTGGTAGCAAAGTGCCCAGCTGCTACAAAAATTTGGACGGAATATCCTGGGGAGGGGAATAGAAGAGTCAGCCCCACATAGGACCACACTTTAACCAAAAGAAAGGCTATTTTTGTGGCCTGACATTTATCCAAATGGCCAGGCTAGAGATAACCAAATGAAGGGCATAGAGATGGGGGCTTCTTTATAAGAAACTGGCTTCCAGTCTGAGAAAATAGGAGCCACCAGGGCATTATGAGCAGAAGAGAAATAAGACAAACATTTGCAAAGACTCACTCTGGCTTTTGTGCTAAGAACAGATTATAGGGGAGATGGCAAGGAGGCAGGGAGTAGTCTATGTGATTGGTAGGGGGTAGGGATGTGGGTCAGAGTTGATATATCCAAAGTCAGAGCCAAGAGAAGTTACTGATGGACTAGGTGAGGGGTATGAGAGACAGAGAGTCATCCAGGATGACTCCAAAGATGTGATCTGTGTGACAGGAAGGATGGTATTATCAGTAAGCCTGGTGGGACAGCTGAGGGAGAACCAGTGGGAGGTAGATGAGAAGCTGAGCTCTGGACACAAGGAATCTAAGAGGCCCATGAGACATCCCGGTGGCGATGGGGAAAACAGTGGATGAGAGTCTGAACTTTGGGAAAGAGCCTATCCTGGAGATGTACCTTTGAAAGGTGTCAGTGTGGAGATGGAATCGAAAGAGGGGAGCCTGGATGAGAGCACCATGCCAGGGAGGAAACGAGAGAGAGAGAGTAGCACCAAGCACTGTGCCTAGAGCAGTTAAGGTCACACGAAGTCAAAGAAATGAGAGGGGATCAGAAAAGAAGAAGTTGTTTCATGAGGGGAGGGAAACCAAGAGACCTTAGTATCCTGGCAGCCACAGAAAGGAAATACCTCAAAGAGGAGAAGAGATTGACTGTCTCAAAAGCTGCTGCTAAGTGAAGCAATGAAAAGATTGTAAAGGGCCTGCCGTAGTTAGCAACCTTCACTATGACTACTAGCATCAAGAATAGCAGCTTAGGCTTTTGAGCTTTCCCTGTGTCAGGAACCACGTCAAGTGCTTTACGTGTATTACCTCATTCACTCTTTAACCATCCTTAGAGCCTGTCTTACTGTCACCATAATGCAGACCTAAAAGTTGAGGTTTAAAGAACTTAAGCATATACAACTATAAACCTCACTGAATCTGACACTGGGGTTCTTAATACCTATGTAATCGACCTTTTTCCTTCCTTCCATCCTTCCTTCTATCCTTCTATCCTTCCCTGGCCTTCCATGACATTCACAGGAAAACAGGCAGAAAGAAAGGAAAAAGTGACAAAGGCAACAAATAAAACGTAAGTATGGAGAAAGGAATAAAAGAAGGAAATAAATTAGGGGCTCCTTAGGGATACAAATTGCTTCTATTTGGGCTACGATCAGAAGGTAATTTGGAAGACATAAGATATTTATAGTGACTATCTGACCAATTAATACAAAGTAAGGAATAAAAGCTCCAAGCTCTTGGGGACAAAGAGTCGTGTTTGCGATTAATTAAGGATGTACCTGCTTATTCTTAGCTTCTATATTTAAAAGCCAGTGTGGTTCTTTTAAATAATTAAATATGAAATATATGATGTTGCTTACACAACATGAAAGATAATAAAATGGGAGAAAGAAATCAATGCCTATAATTAAGTACTTTCTTGTTAATGGCAATGAAATAAATTCACAGAGTTTTTCTCAAGGATTAAAAAAATGCTATTGGCCAGGGTGTCAACTGAGACAAAGGATGCCTGTGGGAGGAGTATACACAGAAGAATTATTCTCGGTAATAAAGTTATTCTGGTGACTGTGCGTATCTAACACCAGTGTGATTTCTCAGGAAAACAGCTTGCAAAGCACTGTACTAAATATCTCCTTTGAAAAATCAAACTCAGGGCGAGACATGATGGCTCACACCTGTAATCCTAGCACTCTGGGAGACTGAGGCAGGTGGATCCCCTAAACTCAGGAGTTTAGAGACCAGCCTGAGCTTAGCAAGAGCAACATCCTGTCTCTACTAAAAATAGAAAAACTAGCTGGGCATCCTGGTAGGCACCTATAGTCCCAGCTACACAAAGATGAGGCAAGAGGATCATTTCAGCCTAAGAGTTTGAATTTGTTGTGAGCTAGACTGATGCCACAGCACTGTACCCAGGGTAACAAAGTAAGACTCTGTCTAAGAAAAAGAAAACAGAAAAAAAGAAAAGAAAATCAAATTCAGTTGGGTGTAGGAGAGACAAAAATTTAGAAAGCCAAGGCTGGGCAAGGTGGCTCATACCTATAATCCTAGCAGTCTGGGAGGTCAAGGTTTGTGGACTGCCTGAGCTCACAGGTTCAAGACCAGCCTGAGCCAAGGCAAGAACCCATCTCTAAAAATAGCCAGGCACTTTTTCTTCCATTCTTGGGATACTTTGCTAAGAAGAATATACAATGTACTCAACTCTACTATGAAACTAATTTATAGCTTTCATAGGAAAGCTATAACCCAATTTTAAAGCAGGAATATGGGGAGAGGGGAGAGGGAAGGGAGGGGAGGGTGGAGGGTGGGTGGAGGGAGGGTGATTGGTGGGATCACGTCTATGGTTCATCCTATAAAGGTATATGTGAGTCTCTCTAAATGTAGAATATAAATGTCTTAACACAATAACTAAGAAAAAGACATGAAGGCTATGTTAACCAGTTGGATGAAAGTATTTCAAATTCTATACAGAAATAGTACACTGTACCCCATGATAGTATTAATGTACACTGCTATGATTTAATAAAAAAATACAATAAAGTAAAAATAGCTGGGCATTGTGGTGCCTGTAGTCCCAGCTACTTGGGAGGCTGAGGCAAGAAAATCACTTAAAGCCTAATAGTTTGAGGTTGCTGTGAGCTATGGCACCATAGCACTCTATTGGTGGTGACAAAACGAGATTCTGTCTGAAAAAAAAAAAAAAGAAAAAAATTTAGAAAGACAAGTTGCTTTGTCAAAATGACTACTACAATGATTCCTACAAACACATTTCAGTACTGTATCTTCAACATAAAATAAGCACTCAATTGTAGTGTTACTCACTGCAATAGCTGAACTCAAGTGATTTCTTTGGTTTAGATACTCCATTCCAGAAGTTTTTGACATGTTGGCCAGCTAGTTTTAAAATGATTAATTCCCTACTTCCCCTTCTATTTACTAGAATTTTTATTTACTTAAAAAATACTTATAGGCCAATTGTGGTGGCTCACACCTATAATTCTAGCACTTTGGTAGACCAAGGCAGGTGGATTCCTGGAGCTCAAGAGTTCAAGACCAGCCTGAGCAGGAGCAAGACTCTGTCTCTAAAAAAATAAATAAATAAATAACTAGCAGGGCACTGTGCCAGGCACCTGTAGTCCCACCTACTCGGTACTCAAGAAGCTGAGGCAAGTGAATTGTATGAGCCCAGGAGTTTGAGTTTGCTGTCAGCTATGACACCTTGCCCCGGCACTCTACCCAGGTGACAAAGTGAAAATGTCTAAAAAAAAATAAAAAGAAACTTAAAAAAATTTTTCCCAAGGAAAAAAAAATCTCATTTAAAAATCAGAGTATAGTGAGTTTTTCTTCTTGACATTCAGATATACTTCCTCTAAAGACCATATACCAGAGCTTCCAAAACCTTCTCAATATCCTAACAACTTGATAGGCATTTGAAAAAATAATAATTTTTTTTATGTCATGTTTAATCCATATTTACATCCAGTGAATCAGACACAAGTGTGAAAACTTTGAAATCAGACTGGATACCAACTCTTACTTCCTGTCCACATTAATTTTCACATGGTATTTATTGTTTTAATCATAGCAACTGCCCCAAACCCCTCTTTACAAAGATGTGACATCATGAAAAGGAAAGAGTATATATGGTCCACTGAAGCTACTAGTTCAGGCAATGTCAAATGATGCTGAGTATTGAACATGGAAAATATTATATACAGACCTAATGATTTTGCTGTCACACACCATGCCACCTTGGTACACAGTTTATACTAACACTGTATTTGAAACTTAATACAATGTAAACTGGGAAGACGTTTAAACTTTAATCTAGTAACTGAAATTTTCCTCTATCTCCTATTGCTTTGTAGATCCAATATTAGCATTACTTTAACATTTGGGTATGAATCTTGAGATAGACTGACAACGTTCTATCTTTCCTGTCCACGGTCTGAATGATTTGCAGTTCAAGGACAAGTGTTAGTCGGAGTACTAGTAAAAAGTTTGGTCCATAGGTCAGCAAACATTTTCTGTCAATATTTTAGACTTCGGGAGCCATATGGTTTTTGTTGCAACTATTCAACTCAGTTACTTAGTGAGAAAGCACCCATAGACAATATGTAAATGACAGAGCATGGCTGTGTTCCAATAAAACTTTATTTATAAGAACAGGTGGCAGGACAGTCTTGCCCCATAGGTTGTATTTTGGCAAACTCTGGTCTAACTAGCAAGATAAAGAGATTGCTTTACTTCATGATTTAAATTAACACAGTCCTACTGTGAGAAATAGGACAGTTACAATACCATAGTAAAAAGCATTTCTATAAAAGCCATGTGATTCAGCAAGTCCTTGCAGATCATTATTTGGGGCGGGTACTTGAATGGGGTACAGAAGGATAAGGGCAGTCCTTCTATAGCGCCCCACAGTCTATAAAGAGGAACACGTACAAGTTAAAGATTACAGTATAAAAGCACAGAGAGAGGGTGATGGTTTTCACCTGAGAAGGTGGAGGAAGGAATCAAGTGACAGCCACTGGGAAAAAACCCACAAAACATAAAATGACCAGAGGTGGCCTTTAAGAACAGGAAGCTTTGTGCCACTGTCTATCACAACAGCTAACCACCAATAGTTATTATGTAGTGACTATGAGTCAGCCACCAGGTGAAGTGCTTTATATGTATCATATTATTTTCCCAGAAGAGCGAGGTTAAGGTCATGTTGCTGGCCAGCAGTGACAGCAGGCTGTGCAGGCAGGTGTTCTTTCTCCCAAATCCGGCTCTTAATCACTGCACTATAAAGCTTCTAGGAAAAGGCATTCAGAAGGAAAATAATCAGACTGACTGATTCATTCCAGGGGATGGTAAACTACGGCCTGCTTCCTGTTTTTACAAATAAAGTTTTACTGCAATAGTGCTGTGCCCGTCGTTTACATATTGTCTACAGCGGCTAGGATAGCAGAGGTGAGTAGCTGGAGCAGAGACTGCACTGACCCAGAAAGCCTAAAACATTTAGTACCCTGCGGCACTTTGTAGAAAAATGGTCAGGACCCCTAACACATTCATTCAATTCAAGGACTGTTCCTTTTTCTTTCTTTCTTCTTCTCTTTTTTTTTTGGGGGGTGGGGTGGGGTGGTGCTTTATTCTTTCTCATTTCAGAGTTAGTCTGTAAACTCCTGGCCTCACACACCATCCCTCTGCACTTTGAGCTGCCGAGCAGTCCTCTAAAATGGGCCCCACAGGCCTTTGTTCTCTGGAGCCCCATCATTTTCCACATTTGGCTGCCAAGATGCACATACAGGAGTTGATAGATTGTAAGGTGACATTTAATCATATCAGGCTTTGAAGATAAACAGATGTCTCCACGGATTCCTGCACTCCAAGCGGTGAGATGCACGCACCAAGTAAACAGGGGATTGAAGGATAAGGCAACTTTGTAGACGCTCCTCTTATCTGGCTGAGATACATTCATGTCAGCCAGCCAACACTGAACCCACAGGACCCACTGGGCTGCTCTCACAAATTCTGTGATTGCTTGAGAGCTTCTCAACACAGAGGAGATTTTTTTAAACACGACGAACATTTAATAATGGCATTCAATTTTACATGCTCTCTCCTGAGCCTTACTGGAAACGCCGAAGGCTAGAGTATCTCCTGCCATCTCATCAGATATCTACAAGATCTATTTAAACCATAAAATGTGTAAAGGGAAACAATACTGAACAAGTCCTGAGAAGCAATCGCTAAGCAAATGTTAGTACTGTCTGCACTGTCCATTCAGAAGCAGAGAGGAGAAGCCACAGCAGCTGGCACAGCATGCAACTTCAGATGATGTGTCTGATTCAGGACGAAGCCAAGGCTCCCTCCAGCCTAAAATAAAGATGGTATTTGCTGCTGGTTGAATTATGTCCCTCCCCCAAAATATGTAGAGGTTGTACTCCCCAGTATTTCTGAATGTGGCTGTGGCGTAAACAAGGTATTTGCTGATGTAATCAAGTTCAGATGAGGATGTACTGGATTAGGGTGCTTCCTAATCCAATGACTGGTATCCTTTATAAGAGGACAGAAATTTGGACACAGACAACAGAGGGGAACAGCCACATGAAAAAGGAGAGGTTGGGGCTATGCTGCCACAAACCAAGAAACACCAAAGGTGGCTGATAACCAGCAGGACCTAGAAGCCGGTCATTGACAAATTCTTTTCTAGCACTTGCAGAAAGCACACAGCCTTGCTGATACCTCGATTTTAGACTTCTAGCCTTCAAAGCTGTAAGACCATAAATTTTTGTTGTTTTTGGCCACCCACTTAGTGGTACCTTGCTAAGGCAGTCCTAGGAAACTAAGAGTGTTGGTGGTAGCGGTGTTCATAAAAGAGGAAGTTGGGGAAGCAGAGTGGTGAGCACTGAGGGATCACTTTTCTCGTCCCAAGTTCCATGCCAGGTACCAATATTTCAATGCTCACCATTCTTGAGTTCAGTATTCATAACTTCCATTGACAACTGAAGAGCTCATCCACCATCACAGGGTTAGCAGGTAGCAAGGGCTGGATTTGAATGCTGGTAGCTGGACTCCAACTCCACACTCGTAAGCCCCACTTCATACTGCTGACCAAGCCTGCACTGAAGGGTTTTGTCTGGATATTTGTTTTGTGTCTTTATTTTTGGACCCCGCCAGGTGGTCCGTACAGAGAAGCTGGCTCCAACAGGCTTCACCCACAGGGAAGGGGACTCAGATGATTCCAACATCTATCTGTGGGGAGCTGCTGTCTTATGCAAGTTCCCTCCTACCCATGTGAGGCTGCAGAACGTGGGAACCACTTACGAAGCTCATTAGCACTGTGATATTGTGCGTTCCATTTTAGGAATGAATTCCTCCTTCTATCTCTTTCTTTTTGTTCCTGTCAGTGGGAATCTTTGTAGAGGGAGTGTGAATAAAGGGGAATAGGATACAATCTATATTGGTTTGTTTATAAGAACCTTTATCTAGCCTTTGCAAGATAACCAAGATTCAATTTTTGCTTTCATATCTTCACTGTACTGTTTTGTCATAAAATTTAATCAACTCAGAAGCTAAAATTAATAGTTCAGCTTCAAAGATGTCATCAGGGCTGACTCAGCTTTAGAGAAGGCAGTGGGTTGTGGGGTAGTAAGAACACAGTCAGTCTCAAGGTTATCTCTCCCAGTGGAGCTCAGCCTGAGCTGCTACTTTGGAATTGCCACTCACGACCTTGTGAGAAGATCAGATCTGTAGTTTTAGGTTCCCAGACGTTTATGAAGGAGGGCATATTTAAAGGCCATTCTGCAAACACTAACTACATTCACTTTTTGAACTTGCAGTTCTTTAATTTTATTCCTTATTGATTTAATTCTAAATGCTCTAACAACATAAAACAAATAGCAGAACTTTAAGTTACGCTTCTCTCTTTCCTTCTTATAATTATATTAAAATACTTTTCTTTGTTACCGTGACATTACTGAGGTTTTATGGGGTTTGTGTGTATGTGTTGTTTTTATTTTTTATACAAATAAGATAAAATAGGAGGCAGCATGACAAAGAAGCATAACACTTTGGAATCATGCAATGCAGATTACAATTCCTAGTCCCTAAACATTAGTTCCTGGGCACGTCGCTCATTTTCTCTGAGCCTAAGCTGTTCACCAATTAACAGCTTGGATCATATTGGCACCTGAATGTTAAAACACATTCTCCTACAGATCAGCCTTCTACCTTCTTCTAGATGTCATCATGGTCGCCGTGGTCATTTTAACCATCATTTCTATCCATGCCCTGATGTCATGGTGGAGCTTACTTCAGAGATGCGGCTGTAAGTCAGAGCTTTGGTCTGTTTATTTCCCTCTCACTTGATATAGTTTTTTATACTAACATAGAAAGGAAGATTTTTAAAAATAGGAACCCCATAGAGCCATCAGATTTTAGCCAAAAAAAAAAAGTATTAGATAATGATTAACAAACAAAAAGGACATGTCCTCTATCTGGACAACAGAGCTCTCACACTGAGAGACGACACTCCATGGATCCAGGTGTCCACATCTCCCCAGGGCTCTCCAGCACGTGGCACCCACAGCGTGAGCACTCACTGCACTCTTGGGGAGCAAGTGGCCCAGAGGAAGGGCTCTCTCACCTCTACTCCTCATTGATGATAACTCCATTTTTCTTAATTTAACAAAATAGCTAGAACTCTGAAAAACTTTCCAAGCGTTGAATGTTCTGAATGTAATTAGGAAGTCACACTTGTCTCTGTAGAAGATGGCCTAAGGGGTCTGCTCCCAGAGGATCACTCCACCTGGTCAACTCCTACGTTGGAGAAGAAACCATCAGTAGCGAGTCCAGCATCTCGTGGTCCTACCACTAAGTTCACAAATGCCATTTTTTTCCTTTTAAAAATATTTAAACATAGTAGGTAGCATGTGGAGGCACAAGACAGAGAAAATCTGAGGATACTAAGATAGTAGAATAAGTTTCCTCAGGCAAGACCCAGGCTGGGGGTTGGGGCAAGATGAAGAAGCTTAAGCAACATTTTACTGTCTGAAAGCTACATAGAAATTCAATAAGTACTCCATTCATCAGCACAGCCTCAGAAACCTGCAAACATATAAACACACCCGTAAAAATTAAAACCATCTGGTGGCCACCAGGACAAAACCTTATAATAAAATGGAAGTGTTGTTGAGCTAAATGAGATTATCAGCTTCTCTTTTTCCATAATTATCTGAATGCATATCTTTTAAAGTATCTACACATTGGATCCAGAGACAGAGCAGGTGATTATCTTTGCCTAGTAAACAATTTTTAGCCTCTAAATGAATTTAGAGGCTATTTTATAATTCCAACCTTCCCCAACCTCCCCCTCCCTCACCCTACAACCTACACTCCCCAAAGTTACTTGCATGGGGAAATTATCTTTTAAATTAAAGAGAAAGAACTAAACTATTTCCACGTTACTAGTTTTTAAGAAGTATAGGCTTGGGTGGCGCCTGTGGCTCAGTGGGTAGGGCACCAGATGGGGGGTGGCAGGTTCAAACCTGGCCCCAGCTGAATTGCAACAAAAAAATAGCCAAGTGTTGTGGCAGGCGCCTGTAGTCCCAGCTACTTGGGAGGCTGAGGCAAGATAATCACCTAAGCCCAGGAGCTGGATGTTGCTGTGAGCTGTGTGTTGCCATGGCACTCTACTGAGGGCAATAAAGTGAGACTCTGTCCGTACCAAAAAAAAAAAAAAAGTATGGGCTTTAGAATTTAAAATAATAGCCATAAAACATGTCACTTAGCTCTATCACTCTGGTTCAGGATCAGACAGGCAATACAATATTTGGTTTTTTGCATTTTAAAATTTCAAAATTTGAAGTAATTTACAAATTACGCAATTTCCAAAAAGATAATTTTATTCACTATAGAATATATTTGCACTAAGTCAGTCTGCTGTTTAAAAATAAAAAATGGTCCTAGCACTCTGGAAGGCTAGGGTGGGTAAATTGCCTGAGCTCAGGTGATCAAATCAGTCTGACCAAGAGGGAGAACCCATCTCTACTAAAAACAGAAAAACTAGCTGGGCATTCTGATGGGTGCCTGTAGTCCCAGCTACTGAGGGGGCTAAGGCAGGAGGATTTCTTGAGCCTAAGAGTTTGAGGTTTCTGTGAGCTATGATAATGCCACAGCACTCTACGCAGGGTGCCAGAGATAGATTCTGTCTCAAAACAATAAATAAATAAAAAATAAAAATAAGAAATGGTTTCTCCTTTGGATCCTATTTACCTACTCAGCTGCTCATATCTTACCCTTTGTTGACCTTGAATCCACCGTGAAACATGTCTTCAAAGAATGGTCTGCATGGACTTCTGAATTCATTTCCTAAGTCAGCAACTGCTAGAGATAAAGGCCCTTCTAAGTAGGGCCCTGAAGGATGAGTAGGAGCTTGATAGCAAGATAAGGGACCAACGTATGCAGAGGGTATGACACTGGGCAAAGAAAGGAGGTACACCACATTTTGGAAAATTCCAAGGTCTTCACCATGTGTGAACCCCTTGCTGTTCTAGCTCCCCCAGGAATTGATGCCTAAAGAGACGATTTGGAGTCCTTAGTCTCTGTCTTAGTTCCCCAAAACCTATGATATGATATAAAAAGGGTTCTTTGAGCAGACTTGGGAAGAGACAGAGCCTATCTGAATACCATACTGCCCCAAATATGCCCAGAGCAAGCCAGTCTTGGCAGTGCTAAAGATCTGATCATTTCTCAGTTGTTACACTCATGGCATTCAAAAGCCCCTTCCAGTATGATGTCTTTGAAAGATTTAGGGAGATGCTAGGAAAAAGACCTTTGGGACCCCAGAGGCAGTGGTCTCCCGAAGGAGAAGAATTTGGCTCTCACAGAGCATGAGAGCAGATCACAGTTCAGTTCTCAACCTAGTTATCTGGACTCTGTGTTCCTGGCTGCTCAGATGTAAGGGTCTTTAGTCATTATCTGTGCCACTATACACTAAGAAGAGACCGATTCCTGAGTGCGGAACACTTGTGTTTTATAGAATTGCTCAGACTCTCACTTAAGCTATTCATGCATATCTTCCTCATCTCCTTTAATGCCAATGTTTGTGCCTTTATTTCTTGACCATTTAGAGTTTTAAACTGGAGGAAAAGAGGAAAAGGCAAAAAAAAGTTAATGCAGTTAATTAACTTGATCACCTACTTTTACTGCATTCTTTTCCCTTGTGGGTGATTGGAATTCCAAGCTCTCCTGTATGTCCCTCCTTTCCTAGTAAACTCCTTTATTTTCAGCCTCCCTTCTTGTCACCTTTTTCTACATAAGAGCAAACCTGATGTTATACAGTCACTGAGCCTTAGCACAGAAAGCCCTGTACCTTCTGCTGTGAGCAGACTTCTTCACTCTTAGAAAGCTTGAGCTGTACATTGGATACTTTTTCCTCCATTCTTGTGATACTTTGCTCAGAAGAACATTCCAATGTACACACCCCTATTATGAAACTAATTTATACCTTTTATATGAAAGCTATAACCAAATAGCCTAAGAATGTGGGGAGGGGGGAGGGAGAAGTGTGGGGGAATGGGTGGAGGGAGGGGGATTGGAGGGACCATTTTTGAGATATATCTTACAGGGGTACAAGTGAAACTCTCTAAGAGTAGAACCAGAATGTTTTAAAACTATAACTGAGAAAATGACATGAAGGCTGTGTTGATCGGTTTGATGGAAGTATTTCAGATTGCATGTGAAAACCCCACACTGTACCCCAGAAGTGTATTAATGT
>CAUYQV010011197.1:0-32554 GCA_963574575.1 Galagoides demidoff | reverse complement strand
GCATCACAGCTCATAGCAACTGCCAACTCCTGGGCTCAAGCGAGTCTCCTGCCTCCGCCTCCCAAGTAGCTGGGACCACAGGCACCCGCCACAACGCCCAGCCATTTTTTGGTTGCAGCCATCATTGTTGTTTGGTGGGCCTGGGGGCTAGGGATTCGAACCCGCCACCTTAGGTGTACGTGGCTGGCGCCTTAGCCGTTTGAGCTACAGGCGCTGAGCCAGAAGTAGGAGCATTTAACCTCATCTAAGAGTCAAGGATCGCTTTCTGGAGCAAGTTACCTTTACGCTGATATCAAAAATCAAGAAGAAGTTATTTATTCAAAGGAGCTAGGTGCGGCAGTTTGCTTTTTTGGACAAAGTAAAGCATGAAAGAGTGGAAGAAAGAAGCCCAGAGCTTCCAAGGATTGCTTACAATAAAGTGAGAACAGGATTTCTCCTGCCAAAGCCCGAGATCCAGCCATAGATCACTGTAGCACTTCATCCTATAATTAGGCATTTTTCAGAGTGTCAGTTTAGTGCTTGTGTGGTTCGGAGGACCAACAACAGGTAGGGTCCTGCTTTTAAAGTAACTTTCTTTCTTTCTTTTTTTTTTTTCTCTCTCTTGAGACAGTTTTACTTTGTTACCCTGGGGAGAGTGCCATGGGTTGATACCTCACAGTAACCTCAAACTCTTAGGCTCAAGTGATCCTCTTGGCTCAGCCTCCCGGGTAACTGGAACTATAGGCACCCACCACAATGCCTAACTATTTTTTATACAGATGGGGTCTCACTCTTGCACAGGCTGGTCTTGAATTCCTAAGCTCAAGCAGTCCACCCACCTCGGCTGTCCAGAGTGCTAAGATTACAAGGCATGAGCTGCTATACCAGATCTTGAAGTAACTTTCTGAAGATGTCCTGTAAAATACTTTTTGATGACATATGATATCTTAACCACCAGAAGACCCATGAGCACCCAGAATCATAGTTGGCACAGAGTAAATGTGCAGGAAATATTTGTTGAATATAGGAGGGTCATTACCTTGCTGTTTAGTGAGGCAGTTTAAGCATCTTCATCTTTTTACCAAAGTTCATACTTTGCCCTATACAGAGACGTGATGGGTCTCAGGACCTAGAGTGCTTGCTTGGCCATGAACCTAAGTCACACAGCACCCGGGATTCTTGGCAGGATTTCTTGGCAAAGTTTCTTATGGGAGGTGCATTGCTCAGGATTGGCTTTCATGAGGGAGGTTAGGCCAGTAATCTAGTGCCAAGATTATTGAAGAAAGAAAAAAAGAGGGCAGAGCAAACTGTTGTTCCAGCCTGGCACACGTCAGTGCTCTAAGAACAGTTCCTTCCAGCCGGGGCTGCGGTGCTCTGCCATTTCTGCTGTGGTTTTCCTTCCCTGGCCCCTTATCGTCATCATCTGTCCATGTCCACGAACATTTCCTGAGCTCCTGTGTGCACAGCGTTGCGTTTTCAGTGCTGTTTGCAGGGGAATCAAAGAGTAGGAGGAGATAACACTTCCTCTTCTTGAGAGCCTTATGGTTAAGGTGAGTAGTTAAGATATGTATGTATGTGAAAAATAAGTGATAATATAAAATAACACGCAGCAAGGGCTCTAGGATTTTAAGAGAGGGAGTCATCCCCAAGGGTGGGTTTTCCAAAGTATGATCTAGAGACTGCCTGCTTCAGATCACTTGTGGTGGTACTAGTGGAGGATGGGGGAGGGCTGAAGAATGTTATGTGTAATGCAGATTCCCAGGCCTGCACCTACCTAAGCAGAATTATAAGGAATGTGGCTTAGAAAACTGCATATTCAGCAAACAGCCTCCCTAAGATTTAGGAATCACTGACCTAGGGTAAGTATCAGAGAGGAGCTTTCATGGAGGAGTTTGGCCTTGAAGGAGCCGGAGTTAGGTCTAGCAGTGTAGAAGAGGATAGAATTCCGCTGAGGATTCCAGGAAGCATAAGAGTGAAGACACAGTGCCAGCTCACACATAATTCTTTTCTTCTCCACTCTCCTGTCGTGTGTGTGTGTGTGTGTGTGTATGTGTGTGTACACACGCATGTGTGGAGGGGGGATCCATCCAACTGCTTCTTCCTCCTCTGCCTTTGCTCCTTTTCTTCTCTTACTGCTGATCAGCTGACTGTATGTGCTCAGACCTCCCCTTCTTGATGCAATATTGTCATTACGAGGTGGCCCAGTGGAGGGGTTTGAGGTGCTTAGCCAGATGTGAGAGAGACTAGTATGCGCTTCGGTGCTGCTTGGGCTCCAGCCAACCTGCCTTCTCACTGCTGTTATATTGTCAAGAAGGAGATGGAGAGGGGTTTTTTGGTTGTTTTTCTATTTGTTTGGTTTGGTTTTTGCCAGTCTCCTCTCTCTTCTTCCCTAATCCTTAAGCTTTCAAATGCTCATTTGTAGGCTTGGTGCCTGTAGCTCAGTAGTTAGGGCATTGGCCACATACACTGAGGCTGGAGGGTTTGAACCTGGCCTGAGCCAGCTAAAACGACAATGACAACTGCAACAAAATAATAGCTGGGCCTTGTAGCAGGCGCCTGTAGTTCTAGCCACTTGGGAGGCTGAGGCAAGAGAATCGCTTAAGCCCAAGAGTTTGAGGTTGCTGTGAGCTATGATGCCACGGCACTCTACTTAGGGTGACTTAGTGAGACTGTGTCTCAAAAAAAAAAGCTCATTTGTAAAGGAAGAAGGGTTGGAGGGTTAGAGGAATCTTTCAGTGGTAAAATTAGTCGCCAGCATCTCTAGGTTGGCTTTCTGCTTTAAGCTTTAACCCTTGGGGTGGGAGTGGGGGCAGCCGCCAGCCAGAGGAAGGGTCCATGCACTGTGAATAGCAGCTTGCTCTGAAGTTCAAGTGGCTGAAGCCACCTGTACAGAAGGGGATGCTCTTACCAACCTTGCTTTCTAGATTTGGGGGTGGTACTTTTTTCCCCAACATAATTTGCTTTTTAAAACACTCATCACATTATATTGTAACTATTTGCTTATTTGTTTCTCTCCCATGGGTCCATGTCTGTCTCCTGTGTGAATTTTTTATTATGTCTCTTTGTGTAGTGCCTGGCTCAGTAAATATTTGTTGTGAGGGTAAATGGACCCAGGCTCACTTTGCCTCTGCTGAGTTGTAGTACTGCGAGTTGTCAGCTGGCTCTACCCACTTCAACATATTCCGAAGGACCACACAGGATCCACCAGACTGGGCACCTCCCAGGACACAAATGGGAAGCGATGACAAGATGTAGAGGAAAAGTTCAGTGACAGGGCAAAAGCACAGGGTCAGAAGCTCTGCGCCTGTCATTAACTTGCTCCATGGGACTCTGGGCAAATCTCTTTGTTTCTCTGAGTCCTAACTTTTCATATGTAAAATGAAAGGTGGCAGAGAATCCTTCCCCTACCTTATATGGTTGCTGAGTCAGGAAATAACACACATATGTTTTGTAATTTAAAAGTAAACATACAGATGTCCACTCCCACAGACACATACACAATATCTATCTATCTATCTCCTTCCAAGAATGTCTGTCTAAAGAGCAAAATAGTCTTAGAGGGCTAAAATAGTTTATGAAATAGCTGATTACTCAGCCTAGAGGGAGCCCTCTTACGTGCCATCCTTGAGGCTGGGCTATGAAAGACTCTGCATTCTCTGAGACTGCATTATTTTCCTAGGTGTTTTAGGACAAAAGTCTTTGTATGCTTTTCATGAATGTAGGTTGGCAGGCCATTTTCTATACAGATCTATGACATCGCAGCTGAAATTTTATTTTTCCAGATAGCCACTGAAAGGAATTTACTCTTTGCCTTTCCTTTCAGCCATATTCAGAACACCTTTATTTTTCTGTTTCTGGGGTAGGTGACTCTATTCCTGTTTTGTGGAAGGAGCTGTTATGGCTAAGATGGCTTAAGAGGAAGGGCTTTCTGCCCCTTAGAGAGTGACCTTTCTTAGGCTGAGAGAATAGCCATGCTCAAGGACCAGGAAGACAAGATGAAGGGGCAGTGTCAGATTTGGAAGGGCTTGCCCTGTAGGTGAGATCTTTACAAGTCAGAGCTGGGCAAATGCTTGCAAAGAACAAGCATTTGACAAAAGACTTTACTTGTGCGGTAAACTTCATTGTGTGATTATTTAATAGACCATTAACAAGCAGATTCATTAACAAGATCTTAATTAACAAGTTCCAGGGTTATTCCTCCAACTTCCCAGGGGACCTGTTCTCCTCCTATTTAGTCCCAGAGACTTCCTATCCTCCTTAAACTAACCATACCAGATGCATTTAAATTCAGTCTTTTTATTGCAAGTGAAATGACTGGAGGCAAAGACAGGAACATAGGACTACTCCTGATAATAAGAGCTAACACCTTTTGGGCTCTTTCTATATGTCAGGTGCTATTTGGAGTGTTTTACAGGTAATAATGTATTTAATCCTCACAAAATCCCTGTGAGGTAGGTGGTGTTTATCTCCACTTTACAGATGAGCAAACTGAGGCACACAGTGTTTAAGCAGTGTGCTCATTGTCACACAAGCAAGTATTAGCAGAGATGAGATGCAAACGCAGGAAATCTGACTCCAGAGTCAGCGGAGAGGGAGAAAACCCCAGGACAAGGAGACCTGTGGCTCAGATTCACGAGATAATGAGAATAATAGTTGTATCTGTTCACTGCATGTCAGACACTGTTCTAAGTACTTTGTGTATGTCAGGCTGTGTCCACACTTGAAGAAATCATAGGAGTCTTTTGTAGTGGGCACCCTGTAGGCCCTCTCACAAGCCTTTGTCACTCTTTTTGCACTATGAGTCCCTTGAGGTAAGGACTGTGTTTTATATATCCTTGTGCCCAGAACCCATTGCATTGCCTGGAACTATTATCTTAAAAGAAGAAAGTTTGTCATATGAATCCTCTGATGGGATGGGTGAAGATAATTCAGTACCTGCTGACCACCAAGGCTCTTTGTGGGCCAGCACCTGCCTTTGGGATATTCAAAGCACTTTATAGATACAGTAGTAAGGAATCATGAAACAGGACAGATGCATCTGTTCTTTCCGTGCCTTGGTTTCCTAGGGGTAAGGTGGGACGAACACTAGTACTAATCTTTCAGAGTTGTTATAAGGATTTATTGAGTTAATATAAAATACAAATAAAGTCCTAGGAACAGTGCCTGACACAAAATAAGCCCTTCAATAAATGTTAGTTATAATTAATATTACAAGGACCTGGGCACAGATCTGAAGTCTTTTGAACCAAGTAGGTGAGCCAAGTTGGAGGAACCCACCTTCCTCCACCCTCACATCTATTCTTGATTACATTCCAGGCACAGTGACTCTGGCAAGCCATGGCCTCTTATAGTTTTGTGTGGTTTGTGAAAGGTCTTTCTGTAGTTGACAAAAATTCCCAGTTGATATTAAGGAGTTGGTGGTATCTATAGTGTCGTCTTTCCTATTTGGCTCCAGTTATATGGAGGCTGAAGCAAAAATGACTTTGACACTCACCCAGTGACCCTCTTTTTGAACTACCCCAAAAGGCATAAAGTAGAAATAACTAGAATTTTGCACTACTGGGGAAGGACGGTAAATCACAGGACTTTTTCTGGAGTAAAGACCTTGATTAGTCTATGCCAACCACTCAGGTAGCAAGCCTGTGGGCCATGTACTCTTTACCATCTATTTTAGGGAGAGGATAGGAGGTGACAGAATGCCTAGAATCATGGGGAAATTTGAGCTGAGAAAGGACTGTAAGCTGCTTGATTTTTCTTTTTTTAATTACTTGCATAAAACTTAAGACTTTATTTCCCCTTTCTTCTAAGGGGGAGAATCTTTTTTTTTTTGAGATAGAATCTCACTCTGTCGCCCTCAGTAGAGTGCTGTATTGTCATAGTTCACAGCAACCTCCAACTCTTGGGCTTAAGCGATTCTCTGGCTTCAACCTCCCTAGTAGCTGGGACTACAGGTGCCCACTGGCTGTTTTTTGTTGCAATTGCCCTGCTATTTTAGCTGGCTGGGGCCGGGTTGGAACGTGCCACCTTCAGTATATGGGGCTGATGCCCTACCCACTGAGCCACAGGCGCCACCCAGGGGGAGAAATGTTTTTTGTACATCACACAAAAAAATCACATTTGTACATTCTACAAATGCTCTTCTTTTCTTTTTTTAAATATTAAATACCTTTATTTAAAGATTCTGGAAAATGAGTTACTTTTAACTGACATACATGCTAATATGCGGTCTCAGTCGCTAGACATGCAGGTTGGTTAATAGGACGGAGCTTGTTCTAGCATGTGTGGGCTCCATGCATCTGGTTTCCTCCCACATGAAAACTTGCCCTATCATTGCTAAGACTTTCATAGTAAGTCCCATTTTATATCTCATTATGGCACCTACATCAAAAACACTTCATACGGCTCGACGCCTGTGGCTCAATCGGCTAAGGTTCCAGCCACGTACATCTAAGGTGGCGGGTTCGAATCCCCAGCCTGGGCCCGCCAAACAACAATGATGGCTGCAACCAAAAAATGGCCCGGTGTTGTGGCGGGTGCCTGTGGTCCCAGCTACTTGGGAGGCTAAGGCAGGAGACTCGCTTGAGCCCAGGAGTTGGAGGTTGCTATGAGCTGTGATGCCATGGCACTCTACCCAGGGGGATAGCTTGAGGCTCTGTCTCAAAAAAAAAAAAAAAATAAAGATCAAATCAGCATAATTGGGATATAGATTATCTTAAATGTTTGTCTTTACTTTGTGCTAGAAACATTCAAGTTATTCTCTTCTAGCTATTTTGAAATGTACAACAGATTATTGTAAACTATAGTGACTTTAGTTATCTATCGAATACTAGGTCTTATTTATCTAACTGTATATTTTTATCCATTGATGAACCTCTCTTCATTCTCCCCATCCCCTACTCTTCCCAGGCTCTAGAAACTAACTATCTACTCCTTATCTTTATAAGACACTTTTTAAGCTTTCATATGAGTGAGAATGTGTGAAATGTCTTTCTGTGCTTGGCTTATCTCACTTAAGATAATGACCTCCAGTTTCATCCATGTTGCTGCAGATGATAGGATTTCATTCTTTTTCATGGCCGAATAGTATTCCATTGTGTATATATACATTTTCTTTATCCATTTATCCATTGATGAACACTGTAAGTTTATTCCACTTTTTGGTTATTTTGAATAGCACTACAATAAACATGGGAGTCCAGATATCACTTTGGCATGTTGATCTCCTTTCTTTTGGATAAACACCCAGTAATGGAGGGTGGTGGTAAATGATATAGTATTTCTACATTTAAATTTTTGAGGGTCATACATAGGAGCCATTTTGATGTACCTTCCTACCAAAGGGTGTAAAAGAGTTCCCTATTTTCCACAACCCTGACTGCATTTATTTTTGTCTTTTTTATAATAACCATTCTAAACTGGGTAAAAAGTCTCATGGTTTTTATTTGCATTTCTCTGATAATTAGTAATGTTGAGCATTTTTTTCACATTCCTGTTCATCATTTGTATGTCTTCTTTTGAGAAATGTCTATTGAAATCTTTTGCCCATTTTTTTTTTTTTTTGAGACAGAGTCTCAATGTGTTGCCCTCGGTAGAACCCTGTGGCGTTACAGCTCACAGCAACCTCAAACTCCTGGGCTTAAGCAATTGTCTTGCCTCAGCCTTCCAAGTAGCTGAGACTACAGGCACCTGCCACAACACCCAGCTACTTTTGCCCATTTTTAATTTGATTATTTGTTTAATTGCTCTTGAGTCCTTCGAGCTCCTTACATATTTTGGTTATTAATCCCTTGTTGAATGGATAGTTTCCAAATATTTTTCCCATTCTGTGGGTCATCTCTTCACTTTATTAGTTGTTTCCTTTTCTCTCAGAAGCTTTTGAGGTTAATGCAATCCCATTTGTTTAGTTTTGCTGTGGTTGCAGTGCATTTGAGGTCTTCCAAAAAGTAATCTTTGCCCAGGTCAATATCCTAGAGCATTTCCCCATTGTTTTTTCTAGTAGTTTTATACATTCAGGTCTTGGATTTCACTAATAAATTCATTTTTATTAGATTTTTGTATATGATGAGAAATAGGGGTCTAGTTTAATTCTTCTGCATATGGATATCCAGTTTTCCCAGCACCATTTATTAAAGAGACTGACCTTTCCCCATTGTATATTCCTGGCACCTTTGTCAAAATGAGTTGGCGGTAAATGTCTGGATTTTTATATGGGTTCTTTATTCTATTCCTTTAGACTATGTGTCTGTTTTTAACCAAGTACCATGATGACTTGATTACTAAAGCTTTGTAGCAAATTTTGAAGTCAGGTAGTATGAGGCCTCTAACTTTGTTTTTGTGTGTGCGCATAATTGCTTTGGCTATTGGAGGTTTTTGTGGTTTCATGCAAATTCTAGGATCATTTTTTCTATTTTTGTGAAGAATTCCATTGGCATTTTGATAGCAATTGCATTGAATCTATAAATTGCTTTGGGTAGTATTGTCATTTTAACCATATTAATTCTTCCAATCCAGGAGAATGGACTATCGTTCCGTTTTTTTGTGTCCTCTTCAGTATCTTTCATCAATGTATAATAAATTTCTTTGTATATATCTTTTATATCTTTGGTTAAATTGATTCCTTGGTATTTTATATGCTTTGTAGCTAATCTAAGTGGGTTTCTTTTTAATATTTTTAATTGATGGTGTAGATAAATGTGGCTAATTTTTGTATGTTGATTTTGTAGCCTGCAAATTTACTAATTTTTTATTAGTTCTAACAGTTTTGTAATGGAATATTGAGGTTTTTTATAAGTATTAATATAAGATCATTTTGTCTGACAACAAGAATAATTTGACTTCTTCTTTTCCAATTTGGATTCCTTTTATTTCTTTCTCTTGCCTAATTGCACTGGGCAAGACTTCCAGTATTATGTTGAATAATTTTGTTTCTGTTTCTAAGCCTGTGTGTGTTTGCTTTGCAATGTTGCAGGTGTTTTCAAAACTAAAGATTATAAAGTCTAAAAAAACTAATAATTCCTTGATATGCATTATTACAATGTCCATGAACACCTTTATTTTGTAATGATTTACTGACAATGTTTAATGACTGGATGCAGGCAGTTGTCCCAGCACTCAGATGAGAGAGTTCATATTGAAATATTGATGTAGATTACACAGGATAGGGCTTAAGGACCAGACATGCCTATCTCTCAGCAGACTCAGTGCTTACCTAACATGGAATCCATTCTCTCCTATAGCTATTGCTCCTGCAGCTACCAGGGTTGCTGCTTCTGCTGTTACTGTTGCCAGCAACATTGACCATGCCAATCTGGCATCCCAACCTGCTTACCTTAGGACCGACATGCTCCAGACTGCACCAAAAGCCTGTTTGTGCATACCAGGCTAGCAGACAAATTCTTTGGTGCCTGCATCTTTTTCCATAGCTACGGACCTGAGACCACAAGTGTACACACTACCACCTAGCATATCTCCACTGTTCATGCACATGCTTCATTGTTTCATCAGACTTCACTTATAAAACACAAGATCAGAGATAAAATTACAAGTTTTAAGGGTCTCTGTACAATTGTACAGATCGCACATTCATGAAGATGGCCCTGGTGCCAGATACCTTGATATTTAACAATCTATGAACATGTATCAAGAGCTTGCAATAAACTCGGTACTCACTCATGGTATCTTGTTGTAATTTATCCTAAGTATGCACAAGGATGAACTTGGACTAGAAATAAGAGATTGTTTAGACTACCAAAACAATTGTTCGGATTACTGTGTGCACTTTGTATTCTCATATCCATTATCTTCCTAGAGGAGCACAACCCCCTGAGGTTGTAAGAGAAAGGGATTATTGGCTCTAATTAATTAATCCTCACATCAATCCACAGTGGCCTAGAAGTATATTTAATGTTGCCTGACAGATGGAGTCAAAGAGGTCAAATGACTTTTCTGTCTACCTCATCATACTACTTAGAAGATGGAAGTAAATAGCGGTTATGAAGAGGTTTTGTAAACAGTGAGGCAAAGAGCACATATAAGAGATTAGACATCCCCTGACAAAGACATAGGAATTCAATTCATATTTACCTCTAACTAATCAAAAATCTCACCTTCTAAGCGCTAAATCTTTTTCGATTAAGTTACCTGGCCAAGCAACAAAAGATCACTATATCCTAATCCAACATTCTCTAATGTTACGGGCCTATTCAAGATGCGCTATTTTAGTTACAGAAAAATAAAATTATGTAGCTAGATAAGAATATCTCAAATTGATTAAAGAAAATAAGTTTGAGAGATATGAGAAATAAAAAAAATACTCTTTCTTGTTAGTAAAGCAAATGATGTATTACTATACAATTGTTGAGTTAGAAAGGTAAATCATAAAAAATATAAGATTTTCAGAACTCAGAGAAAATTAAAACATCATGCATCAATAAATTTATCAGACACACAGAGAAATTTATAGCTTCAGGCACATTTCTTAGAAAAGATTTTATTTATTTATTTATTTATTTTTGGAGGCAGAGTCTCACTTTGTTGCCCTACGTATGTAGTGTGCTGTGGTGTCATCACAGCTCACAGAAACCTCAAACTCCTGGACTCAAACAATTTTCTTGCTTCAACCTCCTGAGCAGCTAGGACTACAGGTGCCTGCCACAATTTCCAGCTGTTTTTTTTTTCTTTTTTTTTTTTTTTTTTTTGAGATGGGATCTTGCTCTTGCTCAGGCTTGTCTTGAACTCCTGAGCTCAAGCAATCCACCCACCTCAGCCTCCCAGAGTGCTAGGACTCCAGGCGTGAGTCACTGCCCCTAGCCTAGACCTTCCATTTGATACTGCAAACCCATCATAAGGCATCTACCAGAAAGAAAAAAAAATATTCACCACAGGACATTTGCACTAGAATATTTATTGCAGCTCAATTCACAGTTGCAACCAAAGTACCCATGAACTCAGGAATAGATTAACAAACTGTGGTGTATGTATACCGTGGAATACTATTCAGTCATAAAGAGGGAGACTTTACATCTTTTGTATTAACCTGGATAGAGTTGGGGAACATTTCTCTGTTGTAAAGTATGGCAAAAATGCAAAAGCAAGTATACAATATACTTAATGCTAATATGAACCATTTGAAAAACAACTACATGCCCACACTAAAGAAAAACACAAGTATATTTGAAGGGTGGAAGAGGGGAGGAGAAGGAGAGAGGGGAGGATGGAGAGGGATTGGTAAGCTCTCACCTAATGGGCACAATGTAAGGGTATACAGCACACCCCTGTGTGAAGGGCTCAAATACAACTTCAACTTTACTTTAGAAATGCAAAAAAAGTATAATTTGTACCCTCGTATTGATCTGAAATTTAAAAATATATATGTATATGCGTTTGTGCACAAAACACCTCTATAGCAAACTAATAAACTCATAAAACCCAGAAAATGATCTGAATATATAAAAGACTCGTTAATTCTTCCCAAATTGATATATAAAATCAATTAAATTACAATCAAAATTCTATTCAGATTCTGTGAAGCACTTGAGAAACTCACTCTAAACTTTATATGGACCCAAAAAGATACACAAATAGCTAGGTCAACTTTAAAAACTAAGAGCTAAGATGTAGGAATGTTCCACTAGATGTTGTCATGCTAAAAGTCTGGAGCAATGTTTCTTTTAAATGTATGGTGGCCTGATTGTGATCTACGAAAACCATTTCTTACTAAATAAATCTGAGGCTCCTTCAAGAAATAACTCATTCAAAATCTGAGGCAGAAAATATGCAAGATGAACTTAAAATACTTCAGCATGTCATATTGCACAAATGTTGTCCAAAACTACTATGCCATGATGAAAGGACTGAGGAGCCAACTTGAAGAGGCTCCCAATGAAAACTTAATCAAGTTAAACATCAGTAAGAATAACAACTGCATCGTATTGAAGCACAGCAAATATATTTAAATTCATGTGTTCATGGTGGTAATAAAAAATAAGGAAAACTAAAAAAAATCAAGTTATTGGTCACTATTGGAAGATGCTAGTAAATAAAGTCATTATTTTAAAATCATATACATAAAGGAAAATAATCAGGATTTTAACCTGACTTTCCTAAATGAATTATACCACTTAGGAACCAAATAATGTATAGGAGGATATTTGTCTTAATAGAAGTATCTTAGCTAATAAATGAAGAAAAATTGAAAAAATTAAAATGTCATTATTTTCATTCCTCAATGAAATAATGACGTACATGGACACTGATAATCAATAGGTGGTAACAATACAAGGAAAACGATGTCTAAGCACCCTGATGAAAGAGCACAACACCACTCATGATGTAGGTCTTTTCAAAAAACCAAATCTGAATCTGATCAAGCCTCTAGATCCCACTATGGAGAACAAAGGAACATGTTGAATGATACTGCATGCATACATTCAGCAAAATCCAGACGAGGAAAGTTCTTTCCTCAAACAAGATGCAAGGGACAACTGGTAAATTACAATAACTTAAAAGGCCTACAAATGAAACATGTTTTATTAAAATCCTAATTCAGTTAAAAACTACACACAGAATCCACATAGATGGAATAGATACCAGAATGTAAAAGATAAAATCTATAAAATTAGTGAAAGAAAAGAAGACTATCTTTCTGATTTGAAGGTGAAGGAAGGACTTCTTTAAAATATTTCAAATGTGGCTCAGCGCCTATAGCTCAGCAGCCAGGGCACCAGCCACATACACCAGAGGTAGCAGGTTTGAACCCGGCCTGCGCCAGCCAAACAATGACAACTACAACCAAAAATAGCCTGGCACTGTGGCAGACACCTGCAGTCCCAGCTACATGGGAGGCTAAGGCAAGAGAATCACTTAAGCCCAAGAGTTTGAGGTTGCTGTGAGCGGTGACACTATGGCACTATCCCCAGGGCAACATAGTGAGACTCTGTCTCCAAAAAAAAAAAAAAAATATATATATATATATATATATTTCAAATGCATAAAATACGAGGCAAAGAAATGATGGCTTTGGTTACATCAACATTAAGGATATATGTTCAATAAAGGACATCAATAACACAATTAACAAATCAGATATTGACAGAAGATATTTACAATGTAGAAAACCAAAATGAGCTGATAGTAGGATTACTCATTAACAAAAAAAGATAAGAACCCAATAGAAATATCAGTCAAATTTTCAGAAGCAAAAAACAAAAGGCTAACAAGCATACAAAGAGATGCTCAAACTGATTAGTAATAAAAATACAAGTTAAAACAGCATTGAAATATCATTTAACATCTATTGACTTGACAAAAACTGGATTCTGACAAATGGCAGAGATATGAAAAAATCAAAATATTTATGCATTTTCTGATGGGATACTAATATATGTGCACCTGAGGTATGCTAGTAAATGTTTAACTACCAATTCTCCAGAAAAAAAGTCATATATACTGTATGTATATAAAAGTCTACGTACCATACAAGTGTGTGTATACTATACATAGTTTACTATAAACTTTACTGACATCAAGACATATAGCATCCAATTAATTAATAATAACAAAATATACAATACTTTTAATTGTAATTTCCATATAGTCACAGAATATTTTTATTGATTTTTGTAAATTCTTAGATGAATAGTCAGCTTGACGTTTCAATGGAAGAAGGAGGTTGTTTCGATATGAATATTGGTAGATATTTTCACTTATGTTAATAAAGAAGACAAAAGCAAAACAATGAAGATGTATGTATGTATGTCAATGACATGAGCAACTTCTTTGCCAAATCAGATAATGGCTTTCAAACACCAAAAGGATGCTTCCTCAAATTTGTACTCCATTCACAATGTAACAGCAATGGATGCCATATACTTTTAAATTTAATTGTACTATTCAAATTTTCTTCATTACTTTAGTAAGTCTAGACAATCAACAAACCAATAAATCAAGGGTCATCAAATATTTTTTTGTAAAAGACCAGATAGTAAATGTTTTAGTTTTTTCAGGCCCTACAATCTCTGTCACAACTATTCGGTTCTCCTATTTTAGTGCTAAAGAAGTCATACGTGTTATGTAAATAAATGGGCAAAAGTAGGTTTTACCTTGGCCAATCATAGTTTGCCAACCTCTGCAAAAAATCAAACTTTGATTTGTAACATTTGCTACCAATGAGATGTCACTGAACATAAAGTTGGGAAGAGATATGCAGCACCACACCATGATACAGTATGTTCACAATACAGATAGAATAGCTATGAATGACTTTGAGGGTAAAAGTAATCATGCCATGTAGTAAAATAATGAGGAAATGATAAGTTTTGAGTATTACCTTTGATTTTAATACCATGCATCCAATTTTACTTTCATATAATTTGTAACAAGGACTCTGATTAACAACTAGCTTTGTAAAACTCCCAAGTATTAAACAACCAGTATTTGTGAGTCTGTGTGAGCAACATGGTAGAGATTCTTGAAAACAATCTCCCATACTTAGTCTAGTGATAGAGAGTATCTTCCACTGGGACAAAGGATAGATGTGAGAGATGTACATTATTAAATGCTGGACAGCTATGTTGCATAACTCCAGACACTCACATTGCATGCTCTGTGAATGGCACCTCTTGAGTAAACCACAGCAACATAAATAGATCTTCAAAACACAATGTTGACTTCTGCTTTCAGTCATGATGTAATACTTGTGGCTAGATTAGTGCTCTTGCTGTGAACCTTTATGAAACTGTACAAATATATGAGACAAAGTTTTTGGTCATTAATAAACACACAGCACAGGACTTTGATCCCTGTTAGAAGACATAAAAAGTAAGCCATGATTCCTCTGATTTCTTACCTGGAGGCATTATCTGGACCAAGAATATGGGGAAGGGAAGAGAGGGATATAGTCAGAGCACAGAGGATTAGCTAAATTAAGGAGACAAATAAGGATTCTGAAAGGTTAAACCAGTTGGAATTTGTGGGATACAGTAGTAGAGCAGAGAGAAAAATAGCTTTGAAACTTTACAATGAGAGAAACTACAAAAATAGCCAGTGGTTGGCTCGGTGCCTGTGGCTCAAGTGGCTAAGGCACCAGCCACATACACCTAAGGTGGCGGGTTCAAATCCAGCCTGGCCCGCCAAACAACAATGATGGCTGCAACCAAAAAAATAGCCAAGCGTTGTGGCAGGCGCCTGTGGTCCCAGCTGTTTGGGAGGCGGAGGCAGGAGACTCGTTTGAGCTTAGGAGTTGGAAGTTGCTGTGAGCTGTGATGCCATGGCACTCTACCCAGGGGAACAGCTTGAGGCTCTGTCTCAAAAAAAAAAAATAGCCAGTGGCTAAAAGCTGAAGAATTTCTGGAACTCATACAGTCCTGGGTAAAAGAAAGAACAAATTAAAAGAGGAAAAAACTAAACCCAAGCTACCAGAAGGAAGGAAATTATAAAGATTAGAGAAGAGAGAAACAAAATAGAGAAGATAAAATAATAGAGGAAAGTAATGGAACCAAAAGTTGATTCTTTGAAAAGATGAACAAAATTGACAAACTTTTACCTAGACAGACTAATAAAAAAGAGAAGACTCAAGTTAATAAAATCAGAAATGGAAATAGGGACATTACTATTAATTCTATAGAAATAAAAAGGATTATGAGAGTACTATGAACAGTTGTACACCAACAAATCAGATTCCCTAAATGAAATGAATGTATTCCTAGAAACACAAAACTTATCAAGATTAAATCATTAAGAAATAGCAAATCTGAATAACTAGTGACAAGAAAGAATTGGCAGCTTAAAATTTCCTAAGAAAGACAAGCCTGGGACATGATGGCTTCACTGGTGAATTCTACCAAACCTGAAAAAAAAAAATTAACACCACTCATTCTCAAACTTTTCTGAAAATTTTGAAATGAGGGAAAATATCCTAAAATTGTCCTGTTATCAAAGGCAGCCAAAGGCAGTATAAGAAAAGAAAACTACAGACCAATATACTGTGTGAACATGGATATAAAAATCCTGAACAAAAAACTAGCAAACTTAATTCAATAACATATTACAGGATTACAAACCACGACCAAGTGAGATTTATTCCTGGAATGCAAAGATAGTTCTACATATAAAAAATGAATTAATGTAATATGTCACATTAACAGAATGAGGAAGAAAGAACACATTATCATCTCAATTCCTGCAAAAAGAAAGCATTTGAGAAAATTCAGCACCTTTCATAGTAAAAACACTCAAACCAGAAATAGAAGGGAACTATCTCAACATAATAAAAGCAATATATGAAAAACCAACAGCAAACTTCACACTTCATGGTGAAAGAACTGAAAGTTGTTTTCTCTAAGATCAGAAAAAAGGTAAGGATGAGAGCTTTCACAACTTGTATTCAGCATAGTACTGAAGTTCTAACCAGAGTAAGTATTCCAGAAAAATATAACAGTCACCAAAATTAGGATAAAAGAAGTAAAATTATCTCTGAAGATGACATGATCGTTTACATAGGAACAGTAATATCCCCTCTAAACCTTGTAAGAACTAATAAAGGAATTTATCCAAGGAGCAAGACACAAATTTACCATGTAAAAATCAGTTGCATTCTTCCACACTAACAATGAGCAATTCAAAAAAGAAATTACCTTACAAGGGTACAAATGAATCTTTCTAAAAGTAGAATATAAATGTCTTAACACAATAACTAAGAAAATAGCATAAAGGCTATGTTAACCAGTTTGATGAAAATATTTCAAATTGTATATGAAAACACCACAATGTACCCCATGATTGCATTAATGTACACAGCTATCATTTAATAAAAAAAAAGAAATTACAAAAGCAATTCCATCTACAGTAACATAAAAAGTAATAAAATATTTAGAAAGTACTTAGAAGTAATTAATTTAGAATTACTAAGAAGATGAAAGACTTGTACAATGAAATCTACAAAATATAGCTTAAAGAAATTAAAGAAGATATAAATATATAAAAATACATCCCATGTTCATGAATTGGTAGACATAATATTGTTAAGAAGCCCTCATTACCCAAAAAAATCTACTATCAGTGCAACTCCTATCAAAACTCCAATGATGCAATGATGTTTTTTGAAGAAATAGGAAAATGCAACCTAAAATTCATATGGATCCTCCAGAAATGCCAAATAGCCCAAATAATCTTGAAAAAAAACAACAAAGCTGGAGGACTCACACTTCCTGATTTCAAAACTTAGTACAGAGCTACAATAAATAAAACCATACGATGCTAACATAAAGACAAACATATAACCCAGTGGCATAGGGTAAAAAGACCAGAAAGAAATCCTTACATATATGATCCAAGGGTTTCAAGACCATTCAATGGGCAAAGGACAGTATTTTCAATAAATTGCCCTAGGAAAACAGGATGTACACATGAAAAAGAATGAAGTTTCCTAATTCTATGTACAAAAACTAACTCAAAATGGATCAAACACCCAAATATAAGAACTAAAACTATTCAACTCTTGGAAGAAAATATGTTAAAAGCCTCATGACATGGATTTAGAAGTAATTTCTTGGCTATGACACCACATGCACAAGCAACAAAAGGAAAAGTGAAAAATCAGGTTTTATGAAAATGTTTAAAATGTATGTATCAAAAGACACTATTAATAGAGGAAAATGCAACCCCTAGACTTGGAGATAATATTTGAAAACCACATATCTTATAAAAGATTTATATAGAGAATACATATAGTACTATGTATTCAACAACTCAACAACAACAACCCCAAACAACCTAATTTTAAAAAGGGGGAAGATCTGGAATACACATTTCTCTAAAGAAAAATACAAATGGCCAATAGGCATATGAACAGATACTCAGCATCAGCAAGCATAAAGGAAATGTAAATCAAACTACAATGCTATACCACCTCACACCCATTTGGATGACTACTACAAAACATAGAACAGAAGTCTTTGAAAGGATGTTGACAAATCAGAAATTTTGTGCCCTGTTGGCAGGAATGTAAAATGATACAATAGTACAGTGCTGTGGAAAATAATATGGCAATTTCTCAGGAAAAAAATAGAATTACCACATGATCCAGCAATTACATATCTGGGTACATACTAAAGAGTTGAAAGCAGGGTCTCAAAGCCATACTTGTACAACGATATTCATAGCAGCATTATTCACAATAGCTAAAATGTAGACGCAACCCAGGGTCCATAAACAGATAATGGATAAGCAAAAGGTATATGCATATAATGGAATATTATTAAGCCTTAAAAAGGAAGGGAATTCTAACATATGCTATCACATGGATAAAACTTAGGGGTATTATGCCAAGTGCAACAAGACAGAATGCAAATATTGTATAATTATACTTGTACCAGGTAGTCAAAATTATAGACTTAGAAAGTAGAATGTTGGTTTCCAGGCACTAGGAAAGGAGGTCTGAGGGGGGAAGTTATTGCTTAATAAGTTTCAGTTTTATAAAATGAAAAGAACTATGAAGATGGATGGCGGTGATGGTTACACAACCATATGCATGTATTTCATATCACTGAACTGTATACTTAAAATAGTATAGTAAATTTTATGTTGTATATTTTACCACAATAAAAAATTAAATCCTCAATAGAAAAATAGCCACAAGTTAGCAACATTAATAGATAATTCATGCACACACACACAAAGAAAATTGCTAATGAACATCTGAAGAAGCAGTTTAGAGACATCAGTCCCAGCTCAGTGCCTGTACTCAGTAGTTAGGGCATCAGCCACATGAACCGGGGCTGGTGGGTTTGATCCCAGCCTGGGCCTGCTAAACAATGACAAGTGCAACAAAAAAATAGCCGTGCATTGTGGTGGGCACCTGTAGTCCCAGCTACTGGGAGGCTGAGGCAAGGGAATTGCTTAAGCCCAAGAGTTTGAGGTTGCTGTGAGCTGTGACACCAGAGAACTCTACCGAGGGCAATATAGTGAGACTGTCTCAATAAATAAACAAACAAATAAATAAAGACAGCAGTCCCCCCAAAATACAAATGAAACAACAAAATATTTTTAACCTACTGCCAAGAGGAAAGCTTTTGACAAATTAAATTTAACAGAATTTATTTGAGCAAAGAATAATTTGTGAAGTAGGAATCACTCAGAACTGGAAGAGGTTCAGAGAGCTCCCTCTGCAATGTGTGCAGTAAATATTTATAAACAGTACAGAAATAGTTTGATTAATTACAGCTAGGCACCTACCTTATTTGGCAGTCTGTGATTGGCTGCAGCTCAACTGCTTGTGATTGGTTAAGACTCAGCTAGCTATCTGTTACAAAAAATACACGAACATACTAAGTTAGGTTTGGGTTTATTTACATACTAAGGTAAGTTGCAGTTAATTACATAGGAAGTCAAATGCTAGAGACAGTCTCAAGCCAAATTTAATTCAATACCATCAAATTAGAAAAAAAAGATTTTTTTTAGCTATGATACTAGTCATTGCTGAAGATATTAGGAGAAAACAGCACTTTATGTATATTATCACCAGGACTAAAAGTATTACAACTACTGAAAATAAATTTGACAATATATTCCAAAAACCTTAAAAAATTATATACGTGGATCTAGTAGTTCTAGTTAAAGATGTCTATTCTACAAAATAATCTTAAACTCAAAGCCTTATGAGCAGATTTTCACTTAGCATAATTTACAATAGCAAAAAAAAGAATCCACAAACATTCAATAACAGAGAATTATACTGGTATAATGTAAAAATAATGAAGTAGTCATTAAAAATGATGTTACAAACATTTTTTAGCAACATGAGGAAAAATTAGTACAAAAAACAGAATTGAAAATCTTACACATAATAGATTCATACCTTTTTTTTTTTGCAGTTTTTTGCCAGGGCCAGGTTTGAACCTGCCACTTCTGGTATATGGGGCCAGCGCCCTCCTCATTTGAGCCACAGGCACCGACCAATTCATACCTATTTTTTAAAAAGAAAGATAAAAACACTACAAAGAAATTAGCAAAATATTAAAAGTGATGAAAAAAAAGAATGAAATGTAAATTCTAGAACTGAAAATATAGTATCTGAAATGAAAAATGCATTAGATTAGTTGAACAGTAGAATGGGGATGACAAAGGAAAGAGGAAACTTGAAGACAGATCAACAGAAATTTCAAATCTGAAGAACAGAGAGTAAATAGATTTTTTAAAATAAGTAGAACTTCAGGGACCTTTCAAACAATCTACACATTTTTAAAAATCTAACACAATTGTAATTGGAGTTCCACAAAGAAAACAGAGAGACTGTGGCAAACAAATAATAATAATAATAATAATAATAATAATAATCATCATCAAATAATAACAGTTGAAATGCCTCCTAATATGGTAAAGACACTAATTTACAGACTCAGGATGCTAAGTGAAAACCACTATGATAAATATGAATAAAATTGTATTCATTAATCACAAAAGTAATATTGATATTATTATTTTGAAACACACATATATACATTTACATATCTCACACATATAACACCATAGAGAAAACAGCAAAGAGATATAAATATCAATTCAAAAGACTTATTTGAGAACTCTGTAATCCTCAGTTCAAATTGTAAACTTCAGTGTGGACCCATGATTCATTTTTTTTTCTCTCTAAAAATTACATAGTTCCTAGTTCTTTATGCTGCAAAGGCCTAGAAACAAAGACAATCCAGTAGCAATGAACATCCCTAACACTCAGTGCTTTCTAAATAATAACCCCCCCCAAAAAAAATAACCAAGTCTCATTGGAGATAAGACTAATCTTTGTTCAGAGCAAAAAATATTTAAGGTGAGTCCACAACATCTTGTTTTCCCAGCAAGCGCAGAAGCTACCAAACCCTGATAAAATCTAAGAAAACAAAAATCAGGCTCGGCGCCTGTGGCTCAATCGGCTAAGGCGCTGGCCACGTACACCTAGGGTGGCGGGTTCGAATCCCCAGCCCGGGCCCGCCAAACAACAATGATGGCTGCAACCAGAAAATGGCCGGGCGTTGTGGTGGGCACCTGTGGTCCCAGCTACTTGGGAGGCGGAGGCAGGAGACTCGCTTGAGCCCAGCAGTTGGAGGTTGCTGTGAGCTGTGATGCCATGGCACTCTACCCAGGGGGATAGCTTGAGGCTCCGTCTCAAAAAAAAAAAAAAAAAGGAAAAAGAAAAGAAAACAAAAATCAACTTTAAAGGGCTCCCACTGGCCAAAAATGACACAATTTGAGCATTAAAAAACCAAATAACTTTAATAGATTGAAATATAGCAATTATTGGCTGGTCACGGTGGCTCATGCCTCTAATCCCAGCACTTGGGAGGCCGAGGTGGGTGGTTTGCCTGAGCTCACAGGTTGGAGACCAGCCTGAGCCAGAGCAAGAACTCATCTCTAAAAATAGCCGGGCATTGTGGCGGGTGCCTGTAGTCCCAGCTATTCGGGAGGCTGAGGTAAGAGAACTGCTTAAGCCCGAGAGTTTGAGGTTGCTGTGAACTGTGATGCCATATCACTCTACCCAGGGTGACATATCAGACTCTGGCTCAAAAAAAGAAAAAAAGAAAGAAAAGAAATATAGCAATTATTAACAAATTCATAACAATTTTTTTTTTAAATTTCATTCTCAATGAGAGTTGAACTCTTAATGGAGTTCATTAGGAAACCTACTCGTTATTTTTAAGATTGTTAAATAAAGGGAAAGAATCAAGCATCTCTCAAGCTTTTCCAATATGAACTTCCCTTCAGGGTAACCAAATAACTGATGAAGAAAAGTCCCCCTTTTTATAAAAAAGAAAGAAAGAAAATCCCTGCTAATAAATGAAGAAGTGATGATACACTTAGAAAATCGCTATTTTGAAGCACTTACCAAATAATGAATGTAGGTGATGATAATAATCAATTATCAGACCATTAGGTAAAATCTTGATGGGGAAATTTATCATTGATTTATCAAGCTGCCACATCTAAACACATTGATTAATGTCATCATGATTAAAAGTTGGACAGCCAAACACTATGTGCCTCCTAACTACTATAGGAAACACACAGTACCCACTGTGAAATTGTTTTGCTCAATAATAATATCAATGAAAGGACTTTAATCATGCCTCTGTAACTACCTAATTACCAAAAACACAGCATATAGAGGAACTGGTTAAATACCACAAAGGGACATAATCAACTAAATCCAGCATGTAGGAAATGCTAAAGAACAAACCCGTTTTTTCAATGAAATAAATTACATTTAAAAATGGAGTGGGGGTGTGTCATAATCATAAAAAAGGAGAGACACTTAGGAGACACATCAACCAAGCCAGTAATGATGGCTCACACCTGTTATCCCAGCATGTTCAGAGTCAAAGGTGAGGGGGATTGCATGAGATCAGAAATTTGACCAGCCTGAGCAATATAGTGAGATCTAGTCTCTACAAAAAAATTAAAAATAAAATAGCTGGGTATGGTGGCAAGCACCTATAGCCCTAGCTACTTGGGAGGCCGAGGGTGGAAGATAGCTTGAGCCCAGGAGTTCAAGGCTGCAGTGACCTGTTATCTACCACTGCATTCCAGCCTAGAAACAAAGTGAAACTCTGCTTCTTTAAAAAGAAAGAGAGGGCAGCGCCTGCGGCTCAGTGGGTAGGGTGCCAGCCCCATATACCGAAGTTGGAGGGTTCAAACCCGCCCCTGCCAAACTGCAACAAAAATATAGCCAGGTGTTGTGGCAGGCACCTGTAATCCCAGCTACTCAGGAGGCTGAGGCAAGAGAATCGCCTAAGCCCAGGAGTTGTAGGTTGCTGTGAACTGTGTGATGCCACGGCACTCTACTGAGGGCGATAAAAATGAGATTCTGTCTCTATAAAAACAAATACTAAATAAATAAATAAGAAGAAAAAAAATCATACTATCAGGGAAATTTGAACATTGGGTATAAAATATTACAAAAGTAGTATTAATTCTATGTAGCTATGCCTTTTTTAAAGTGTCCTTACTGTCATTCCAATGCCTGCACATGCCAGGGAACTAAACTTCCCTGGCAGAAATTGACTTTTCAAGGAGTGACTTAGCCCACTCTTAAGCAGACTACCTCTAGCTATTTAAATCATTAGATAATAAATTGTTTGGGAACAATATAATAGATATATTAGGCTGGCACTATCTGAAGCAATTGATTAATCCTAGCATCTCTGAAATGAGGCAACCAGACATAATGTGCCTCATAACTTAATGGCACAGGACCAAACAAAATGCTTGCCCCACAATAAGTGCTCAGTAAAATCTGTTAAAAGTGGACTCCCATCTTGACCTGAGACCCACTCTTCTACCACACAATCTTCCTCTGCTGTTTAAATTCTTCCCTTTGGAATACAAGCAGTCCCCGAGTTACAAACATCCAACTTACATACAACTCTCACTTACCAATAAAGGCTATTGTAGTAAGTCCCTGAGGTACAAAAATCTGAAGCCTTGGTGTGGTGGCTCACACCCGTAATCCTAGTGCTCTGGGAGGGTGAGATGGGTGGATTGTTTGAGATCAGGAGCTCAAGACCAGCCTGAGCAAGAGAGAGACCTCATCTCTACTAAAAAAAACAAAAACAAAAACTAGCAGGTTGTTGTGGCCACTGCCTGTAGTAGTCCCAGATACCTAGGAGGCTGGGGCAAGAGGATCACTTGAGCCCAAGAGTCTGAGGTTGCTGTGATCTATTGTGCCATGGCACTATACCTAGGGTGATTAGGCAAGACTCTGTCTCAAAAAAAAGAAAATCTGATGGACATACTACTTACTCTTCCAAATGAAAGCTATTACAGGTACTAGGTAAATGTACCTGTTCTGACTTACATATGAATTCAATTTAAGAACAAATCTACAGAACCTGTCTCCTTTGTAACCTGAGACTGACTGTATGCAACTCTTCTAGCCCAGGCTAGTATCACCGGTAATTTGCTTTATAACACTATTGCCATTCCCACCACTCTGATATCTACAGCCATTAGAGACTCTGATTCTGCCCATGACCTGGAGCTACCTCCTTTCTTGCTCCATGTGGAAGCAAACTTTTTCCTTCCCAGCAGGATAACTCTGACAATTGACCTTACTAGATCTGGCCCAGAAGTAGCCATAACCTTTCCAATGCCTTTTTAGATGGACAGCTACATATGACAAGGAAAAAGTGACATCTCATAGCTTGGCTAGGGTTGTCTATCTCCCTGTCCTTCACCATGGGCTATGCCATCTCTGCAGACCAACTTTCTACCAGGGGCATTCAAATGGCTCTGGACTATTCCCTTCTCTCCCATCTCAGAGTAACTCCCTGGATTCCCTGAGGTACCATCTTCATCCCCCCAAACCTTCCTTTGTGTGTAGTTAGAGGAATGTTAGTCTTAGTGGCTTCATAAAAAAGGACACCAGGGACTTACCTCCACTTCACATAATTCCAGAGCTCTACATGCACATAGCCCATCTCACTGCCCATAGAGAAATAAAAAGCCATCTCCTCCTGGAACAAAAATGAAACACAAGAGGAGGAGGCAGCAAGCACAGGCGGTGTTTAGAATGAAAAGGAAAGGCTGAGGAAGCAAATTAAGGCCTTTTCTCTGAAAAGTAAAGGCAGGCAGAAGCACCATAAGGGCTTCTAGTGTTAAAGCAGTGATTAATACCACAAATGGAGCCTGAACGAGAGCTGAGCACATAGCAGCACAAGATTTCAGCCTCTAGTAAAAAGTTTACGGAGTTCAGGAGGAGTGAAGAACACTTTCCACTTAATCCTGATAAGAAACACCAATTAGATAAAGGGAATATTTTTAAAATCACAGTTCAAACTTTCAATTGATTTATTTGTATAGATGGATGGATCAGTAGATCAGAAGACTGATAGATACATAGATAGATGGATAGACTATAGAAATTGAGTATATTACCATAAAATATGCACACTTTATCAATTTTGTTTAAGTCGTGTTTGTAAGGCCAGGCATGATGGCTTATACCCATAATCCTAGCACTCTGGGAGGCAGAGGTGGGTGGATCGCCTCAGCTCACGAGTTTGAGACCAGCCTGAGTCTGAGGGAGCCCTCATCTCTAAAAATAACCAGGCATTGTAGACACCTGTAGTCCCAGCTACTCAGGAGGCTGAGGCAAGAGAATCACTTAAGCCCAGGAGTTTGAGGTTGCTGTGAGCTCTGATGCCATAGCACTCTATCAAGGGCAACAAAGTGAGGTTCTGCCTCAAAAAAAAAAAAAACACATATTTGTACTACTGCTTTGAGAGTTTACTGTTGCTTTTCCAAACAAAGCTGTGACTAAATCATGTTGTCAGTTTCTTCTCCTCAGCTCTTAGATCAGAATAAGGCACAGCCCCTAGCCAAAAGGCATCATTTTCACTTTATTGCAGATCTCCAGATTGCAAAAATAACTGATAGGAAGGCAAATAGCACCGTAACCAAACCTCTGGTTAATAAATCGTAAAGCGATCCCCATCTACTCTGTCCTCTCCGAACAATTTGACAAAGTTTGAAGATCTCTCCAAAGTGAATTATTCCCATCCCACCCACTCCAAAATTGAGAAAGTGTCAGTTTGTAATCTATTCACATGAAGAGTGCAGTTAGGTTTATTTTTTAATCATTGAACAAACACTCACCAGCACTCACCAGGAATTCTCTGCGCTGCGGCACATCATGCAGGAAGCACGCAGCTACTGCTGCCTTCTCCATTGCACACTGGCCCCCTCACACTAAGTTTGCGAGTGTCTGTGTGTGTGTGTGTGTGTGTGTGTGTGTGTGTGTGTGTCAGGGAGGCAAAGGTGGGGCACATACCCCGCCATTGAATCAGACCTCCACTTATTTGTAATAAACACTTGGCAGAAAGAAAGAAAAATTGTCAATGGCTATTTATTAAGCTCCCAACATCCTTGGGGTGCTGTATGGGGCACTGTAATTACAGGAAACATTTTTCAACTCTGCTTCTTTTTGGACTGCCGTGCTGGGAAGCCTGGGGAGTGGGCCATGGTAACCACTCTTCATTTTCCTGGGCCATTGTAACCCTAATGAGATCCATTCTGATTGCAATTAGAACAGTGCGCAGCAGGTGAAGCCATATGGAGCGTGGTCATCTTGAAGAAGGAGCTGAAAAGAGGCTTTTGTCTACCTGGCTCTACACATGGCATTTTCTAAAATCGGATCCCACCTGGTCCTGCCAAATCCCTGTAAAGAACAAGAATTGTCTGAGGGCTGAAGCTTCAGTCCATGCCCATGTTACAGAGAATAGGGTAAAAAACTGCTCAGTGCCCACTATGTGCCAGGTGCTGTGCTGGGCTTTTTCTCACATCATCCCATCACCCTCTCAGTGAACCAGCTAAAGAGCACTCCACAGAAACTGAGGCCCAGAGAGGTCATGGGGCCTGGCCTGAGCTGCACAGCTTGAACGAGACAGCAGCAGGTGACCATGAGAGCACCAAGTCTCCTGAAACTAATGCCTCAATGTTTTCTAATACAAAGGGAAGCTGCCATGGAAATCTCAGACTTTCTGGCTTTTGTTTTGTTTTTCATTGCTTGGCTTGTATAAACAGAGTATTACTAAAGATTCCTTTTTCAAGAAGGCCCCTAATCTCTTTTTGTGTCAAATTACATGACAACTGACTAGGGGCAGCCACTCACGACAGAAAAGCTCTCACAGCCACCTGGCCTTGCCATCTTCCCCTCAGAGGTGGATAAGTTGAAAATAAAATCCCAGAATCACACATATAACTGTGTCTTATGCTGTTCACCAGGACTATTGCCCTGATATAGGCTGGATAAACTGAGGTATGAAAATCTCTTTCATCGCACATAATGATTTTTTTTTTCTATTGGAACCACAGTACCTCTTTCCTACCCTCCTCCTCTCTCTTCCTTCTCCCCCACTCACATCTGCCCCCACTACAGTAAACCCAGCCAATAGGGCGGATAAAAGAAACTTAGAGTCCGCAGTTCAGGGTCACATTGGTCTATTAAAGCCGAACAAAGAGTAAAGCTTTATGCTGAAGAAAACAGGTTTACCTTGAATTTGTGAATTGAGAGGATTTTGAAGGAGCCATAGAAAACCTTTAATATTAAGCAAAACCTATTATTCCCTAGGCTGAAATAAAACAGTATTTAATTCTAGGCGGCCACGTGGCCTAGCATGCTAACCCTGAGGAGAATATGCACTATGCAAAGAAAGATGCTTAGGTTCTAATTAGAGAATTTAATTATTGGGTACAAACACCAATCAATGGCAGAACACTGCATGTGTATGTAAATATATAAAATGGTTGACGAAAAGATAAATTATGTGCTGAAGCTGAACAATTTATTCTTCTGAAGACCTGTGTGAATTCCTGTCATTGAGTACCTGCAAGTCTCCCTTGTGCCTCCTGAAAGCATGGACAACTGGCCTAGTTTTCTGCCCAAGAGCCCCTCTGCAACTTTACCCCCACATGTAACTCACTCCTGTTCCAAGCTCAGGACCAGCGTGTTAGCCCTTAGACATGGTTGTGGTGACGTACTGTATTTCATCTTTGGGGTATTTGGTGTCAGGAAACCTTTGCTGCCAGCCCTGCTGACCTTGTGCCCCTGTGCGAGGAGTTGGCCTTCTGCCTGCCTGTCAACAATAAACTCCAAAGTCCTGTCATCAGTCCTGTAGCTGGATCTCTATTCTCATCCTGTGGCCCTTAGTGTCTTACCCTTCTCAATCTGGTGACCTGGGGAACATGGTGGGGGCCCAAAGGGCGCCTCCTGTAGGGAGAGATGCCTGCTCTTAATCCCCAGCCCAGCGCCAGGCCATCTATACGGTGGCTGCCTGCCTTCCCAACGCTGTCCCTGCTTCCCTGATGCCATGGTTTGCCTGGCTCAGGGTGACCCGTCACCTCATTGCCTCCCTCACCCCAGGTAGGAGGCTTGGTTCAAAGTTAGCAAACCCTTCTGAGCAGGGCCTAGACACTTGCCAATCCTGAATCTCACTTCCCATAGAATCTCTGAGCAGTGTTACTAGTTCCTGTCACACAGCTGTGGCCAGAAACGGAAAAGCTGCAGCCCCTTAGACTCAATTATTTGGGGATATATATCACACATTTTTCAGCATGTGGCTGAACCACTGCAACAAAATGGTTTTGGGAGCAAAATAGTGCTTTGGAGAGGCACAATATTCCATGAGCAAACTGCCCTAATTTAACCCTTTCCTATCCTATGTCAAACCTCGTCCAGCAAAATGGCATTTCTGTTCCACTCTGCTGCCAGGCGATGTTCAACCTGGGCCTTTGTTCACCTGCTCTGTGGTCAGAGCCTGTCTGACAAGTTGCCTCCTGTAGTACAGACTCTAGCCAACAGATTGTGCAGGTTGTACTCTTTCTGTTTCTTGACGTGAACAAGTGATGTGAACAGGTGATCGTGTGTTGTATTCACACGGTTGGGCTTGGAGGAAGATGACAGGGAGAAGATGCATAAGTGATGATGACATTGATGACACTACAACATGTATTTCTGAGGACAGTGAGGTTGAAGGAGAGTTTATTGATGAAAGTGAACGTGAAGAAACTCTTCCTGTACACTGTGATATTAGTTCCAGGGACTCTGAAGCAACTGATAAAGAAGAAGGAGACAATGACATGCAGCCTGTAACAAGTAGCTGGAAGGTTTATCATGATGGTGATGGTGAAAAGTTCCCATGTGTCAGGGCCCAACCCAGGGCCTCATCGGAGCTGGGATGCTATGTCTCCGGCCGGCCCACTCAACTGTCTAGACACAGGCCGCTGTACATCTTCGCTCTGGGTATATCTCATTCAGGTCAGGTGCCCAAGCACCTTAGAAGTCACAGTCAATATTAGTAGGAGAGAGGGTCTCAGAGCAATCTCTCAACAGCGCCTCTCAACAGTAGGGGAGCGCTGATCAGGCATTCTCCGAGCAAGAAGCTGAGCCAAAAGAGGAACCCTCGCTAACTTCTCCCCACGCTATTTATAGAACTAATCCTGTGGCCGCCTAAGCCACAGGTGTGGAGACAGCTCACCAATGACGTACATACTTTCATGCTCTCATGAGTCTCACTAACAAGAGCCAATGACGTTGCATCCCTTCCCCAATCCCTTATCACCAAGGTATTTCTCACAGGTGTCTCCTATACCCATTCTCTGACACACAGCAGGGATTGCATACAATGAAAATACATATGACAGGAATAGTTATGACTCCTAAGAAGGATTTTCCAAGTGATCTGAGACTTCAGAAGTTTATATTATGTGTGCCTACCAATGTGATATGAAAATGATATGCCTCTCAGTCCATGACAAGAGGTTAGTGACAATGCTGAGTACATTCTCTGGCCTTCAAACACAGTTGATCACCAGTTATATGAAGAAACAGCTTGTTAAATTTGAAAAACCAACAGTTATTTTAGAATCCACAAATTTTATGGGAAGAGTAGACAGAGCTGATCAGTGCTGTGGATGTTATAGATTTATGAGGAGGTGCTACAAATGGTGGAAAAAAATTATTCTTGTGGCTTATGGAAGTTGCAGTTGTGAACAGCTACATCCTTCACTCTTTAGATAAGAAAGAGAGTGGAGAAAAGGTGCAGACACACCTTTCTTACAGGAGAGATCTTATCACTCGGCTTGTGAGCAATGTAAAGGGACATATATTCAAGAAAGAAGGGAAAATCGTCTTCTGACGCTGAGGAAAGGCTAAATGGGAAGATGAGTTTTATAATGCAAAATTCAAAAAAATCAACAAAAGATTGCATGGTTTACAGGAGAAGAAATGAGAAAGGTGAAAGGAGAGAAACCATTTTCAACTGTGAGACATGCAAGAGGAAGCCTGGATTCCATCCTGGAGATTGCTTCAAGAGTATCACACTCAGCTTGGTGCCTGTAGCTCAGCAGCTAGGCTGCCAGCCACATACACCAGAGCAGGCGAGTTCGAACCCAGCCCGGGCCTGCCAAACAGCAATGACAACTACAGCCAAAAAATGGCCAGGCAGTGTGGCAGGTGCCAGCTACTTAGGGGGCTGAGGCAAGAGAAACATTTGAACCCAAGAGTTTGAGGTTGCTGTGAGCTGTGATGCCACAGCACCCTACCATGGGTGACATAATGACACTCTGTCTCAAAAAAAAAAAGAGTATCACACTCAAAATAATATATATATAAATAAACAAAAACACTTTAACTATTTTATGTAACCTAAAATAGATAATAAAATCGAGTGAGTTCATATTTATGTTTTTCCATTTAAAAATGTAGGAAAATTACAAGTAATCCATCAACCTCTTTCTTGCCCCAAATAAATAAGAGAAAGCTGGAGAATATGTAGGTGGCAGAAAAAATAGATTGGAAATAATAGTCCTTCCTCTCTTTTTCTGTGCTGTGGAGGACAGGAAGGCTGACTAGGACCCATATAGGTCAAGGAAGCAATTTGCCTAGCCATCATTACCATTCTCACTGGAGAAAGAAAACGGTAACACTTAAATATGTTTGACTTATACAAATTCCTTGAAACATCTCTTCTATAAAATACCAAATATCATTAGAAAAACCTGGAATTCCAAAGAGTAGAAAGAAAAATAAATACCCATGGTCCTAATACCAAAACCAAGAACAATTTCATTTTCTATCCTTTTGCCCTTTTTAGCTGCTACAACTTGTTTTAGGATCAAAACAAAAGTCTAGTGTCTTAATGTCTAATAAACAACTAACTCCTCCCCTTTTTTTGTCCAAGTATCTGTCAAGTATTGTGCAGGCACCGTCCTACTCAGGGCATGCAGCAACCAGATTCATAAGGAATTAAATTAACTGCTGCCCCTGCCCTGTCCCTACTCTTATCTCTAGATTCACCATCATCATGGACAAAGGACAAGGGCATAGACAAACCTTTAGAAATTATTGTTTGCTGTGTACTTACTTATGTATCACTTTTGAAAGGTATTATACTTCTGCCACCCTTGATCATTGAACACTGTTGAAAAATGATAAAATAAAAACACCACTGGACAGAGAAGCAGGCTTAAATCTCACCTTTGTCTCTGTGGTTATAGATAGAGCCTTTATCTTCTGAGCTAGAGATTCTTCATCTGCCAGATAAGGATTTATAATTTTTTCCAAGGAACTCCCTAGCTCTAGAAATTTTTCGAATTCTAAAGGCCTCCCCAAGAATTGCATTGGGGTTGAAATTTGGGGTAAGAAATAACAACCAAAACTCCAGATCTGAGCTCTGAGGTGTAAAGTTCCAGGCTCCAGATTACTATAGCATGACATCACCTACTCATTATCCTGGCAGAAAACCCAGTGACCCAGTTTCTGGATGAAATCAGAAAGCAAAGGAAACCTGAGGTAAAGATCAAATCCCATTCCTGAGCACCACTTTTAAAAAATGCTTCAGGGACCATGGAGACATAATAATAGCTAATGATTATTAAGCACTCACAATGTTCCAGGTACTGAGCTCTGAAACAGGATTTCATGAATTAGCCAAGTAGGCCAGGCACCATGGTTCACGCCTGTAATCCCCACACTTGGGAGGCCGAGGTGGGTGGATTGCCTGAGCTCACAGGTTTGAGAACAGCCTGACCCAGAGTGAGACCCCATCTCTAAAAAACAGCCGGGTGTTGTGGCAGGCACCTGTAGTCTCAGCTACTTGGGAGGCTGAGGCAAAAGGATCACTTGAACCCAATAGTTTAAGGTTGCTGTGAGCTAAGACGCCACAGCACTCTACCAAGAGTAACAAAGTGAGACTCTGTCTCAAAAAAAAAAAAAAAACAGAATCAGCCAACAACCCAACAACCTAGAAGTTGACCAATAGGAAAATGATTGAATAAGTGATAGATATTATTTGAAATTAGTAAATCTGCTAGAATGGGAACATTCACACATTATAATGTTCAGTGAAAGAAGGAGGATTCAAAAATATGCAAACCCTACTACCTAGAATCCTAATTATTATTTTTTTTATTGAATGGTAACTATGTACATTAATGCACTTCTGGGGTACAGTGTGGGGTTTTCATACAATCCGAAATACTTCCATCAAACTGATCAACACAGCCTTCATGTCATTTTCTCAGTTGTTTTAAAATGTTCTCATTCTACTCTTAGAGAGATTCACTTATACCCCTGTAAGATAAACCTCAAAAATGGTCCCTCCAATCCCCCTCCCTCCACCCACTCCCCCCCTTCTCCCTCCCCCCTCCCCACATTCTTAGGCTATTTGGTTATAGCTTTCATATAAAAGGTATAAATTAGTTTCATAATAGGGGTGTGTACATTGGATACTTTTTCCTCCATTCCTGCAATACTTTGCTCAGAAGAACATTCTCCAGCTCCATCCATGTGAACATGAAGGACGTAAAGTCTCCATCCTACTTAATGGCTGCATAGTATTCCATGGTGTACATATGCAACAGTTTGTTGATCCATTCATGGGTCAATGGGCACTTGGGCTTCTTCCATTATGAATTGGGCTGCAATGAACATTCTGATACAAATATCTTTGTTGTAATTCGATTTTTGGTCATCTGGGAATATACCTAATAAAGGAATTGCAGGGTCAAATGGCAGGTCTATTTTTAGTTCTCT
>CAUYQV010011194.1:0-16546 GCA_963574575.1 Galagoides demidoff | reverse complement strand
AGGCAATATCATTCATCCATTTCCTAGAATAGGAACTAGACTAGAAGGATTTGGATAAGTTTAACATGAGTTCCAGTAAAAGTTTCAATAAAAATGATTAAATTTATATCTTAGAAAAATGATTTTGCCAGTGTGGTGGCTTATGCCTGTAATCACGGCATTTGGGAGGCCGAGGCAGGTAGATTGCCTGAGCTCACAGGTTCAAGACCAGCCTGAGCCAGAATGAGACCTTGTCTCTAAAAATAGCCAGGCGTTGTGGTGGGTGCCTATAGTCCCAGCTAGTCAGGAGGCTGAGGTAAGAGAATCACGTAAGCCCAAGAGTGGGAGGTTGCTGTGAGCTATGATGCCACATCACTCTACCCAGGGAGACAGCTTGAGGCTCTGTCTCAAAAAAATAAAGAAAGAAAGAACAGTATAGGGAGAATATGAGCAGGTTATATGCAAATACTATACCATTTTATGTAAGGGACTTTGAACACTAGTAGATTTTGGTCTCCGTGGGGGGTCCTAGAAACCAATCTCCCGTGGATACTCAGGGATGGCTCTATACCAAATGTGGAATAAAATGATTTTTGAGATTTGCTTGGAGAAACTGTAGCAAAATAAAGTGGGGAGCAGGTGGCAAAATGTATATAAATATTGGAGCTGAGTGATAGGTGTGGTGAGAAATCATTATCCCAGCCTCTCTACTTTTGTATGTTTGAAAATGCCCATAAAAAATAAAATTAAAAATACATTGTACTACTGATATCAAGTTAATACGTGTTGTTCCCTCTTTTCTCTCATGAACCTCTTCACGGCAATCCTCTACAACAGTCATTTTCACCTGGTGTGCCGTGAAAATGTTAAAGACCATTAATTCAATATATTTTGAAAGGTCTTCAAAGCAGTATATTCTTTTTTTTTACTCTTTTTTTGATTAACATAATTTAAGTGTGCTGCAGAAGTTTTACTGTAGGTTCAAGTGTGCCGTGAGATAAAAAAAAAAAAAAAGGTGGGGAGCATTGCTCTCAAGCTTTAATTTGAGGTTGTAAAGGCAGGGCAGCCTGGCAGGTCAGGACCAGGGTTGGAGGGGAATCTGCTCAGAGGAAAATAAGCTACTGGGGAGAGACCCAAACCTAGGGCTAAACACAGGGCTTTAGACAGGGAGTCAGACCAAGGTCAGAAAATATTGGAAATGTTAATTGGGCAAAATAGGAGTTGATGATGTTATAACTCAGTATATACGTGGTAGTTTATAAGCTCTATATTTATTTTATTACTCAACTTACTTCTCCTAACAGTTCCATGAGGGAGGAATAATAGGCATTCTTTCCACTCTCATACTTATAAAACCAAACATAGGATCCCAAAGCCAGCAAATGACTGAGCTGCAACCAGGACCCCAGATTTGCTCTAGCTTAGCACAGTGCTGTGTTTTACTCCAGTGGTTTTCAAACTGTACTTCAAACTGTATTTCCTCCAGAAATACTTCAAGGATCCAACAAATGCTTGATTCAAGTTACATTCAGAAATAGAGGACATAAGTTTTTAAATGCTCTAATGATCATTAGAAACACTAGAGACAAATAATACGTAAATGTTGACTTTAGAATTCACTAGCTTTTGTGTAAACACTGGACAAATGCATCTCCTCCCATTTTTATTTAAGAAGACAATTTCCTTACAATCACATAACCGAAATACAAATACAGAAACAACAGGAAGCTGCAATGAATATAAGGCTTTAACAGCCACCTTACTGCTTAATATTTCTCATAAATGACTAATAATTCAATGCCATTAATGCCAACAAAACAAAATTTCATGGTTTTAAAACTGGAATTCTGTATAAGGTTTTATTTGGAAATACATTCCCACTGCTGTTATACTACCCAGAGACTACATAGGTATTAAGACTGAGAATGATACAGAAAGAAAGGTGACTGCTTTCCTGTTTGCATCAGCTGAAATTTCATAACATGCATTCCTTTTTATTTTTTTATTTTTTGAGACAGAGTCTCAGATGTCAAAATGTTGCCCTCGGTAGATGGCCATGGTGTCACAGCTCACAGCAGCCTCAAACTCTTGGGCTTAAGCAATTCTTTTGCCTCAGCCTCCCAAGTAACTGCAATTACAGGCGCCTACCACAATGCCTGGCTATTTTTTAAAGGTTGCTGTTGTTATTGCTGTTTGGCAGGCCCAGGCCAGGTTCGAACCCACCAGCCCCGGGTGTGTGTGGCTGGCGCCCTAGCCACCGAGCTATAGACACTGACCATGAATTCCTTTTAATTAAAAACATATCAAATGTATAGGAGGCAGTGATCAAACATATGCAGGCCAATATAAAGGCTTTGCTCACACCCTAACTATAAAAGGTGGCTGGATAAAATATTTACTTAACTATATTCAACAACAAAAAATTCTTTTATAACTTGTTATGCCTTAAAAGAAGTTCCATTTCAACTTTCGATCTTGTCTAGCAATGTCCTCTGAAATGTCTTATAAAGACACATTTGATTCATAGGGTGAAGGTAGCAAACTCAAATGTATATAGGGAACAGGCATGTAACTTAGGTGTGTGAATTGGGTCTGGGATGAGAAAGACAATAGAGAATGCTGGGGCCTGGGACAAACTGGAGATCTATGCATTTCTTCATAAAGCAATACCATTCATTAAAAAAAAAAAAACCAAACAAGCACAAACAAACCAGCAGCACTGCCTGCCAGACAGAGGCCCGCCTCTGCCTGATCCAACCCAGTGTGCTTCCACATGCCCTAGGCCAGGCGTCCTCAAACTACAGCCCGCAGGCCACATGCAGCCCGCCTAGGACATTTATCCAGCCTACCAGGTGTTTTTGCTGCTGCTGCCTGTCCTGCTTAACAGCTGACTCATCCCAGGGCCTGCAGTCCGGCCCTCCAACGGTCTGAGGGACAGTGAACTGGCCCCTGTTTAAAAAGTTTGAGGACCCCTGCTAGGCTGTTCAACTCTTTTTCTTATTATTGTTCAGTTCTGTTTTCTATTCCTGGAGGTGTGTGGTCAAAACCAGTTGTCACAGTTATACTTTGGTCACATGCAAATTTGTTTATAATGATTGATCTTGTCTTTCCTCGACTTTTTGCAAGGCACATAATTTACTAGGTGGGTATTTTTACTAAATGTGTCTATTTCCTTACTCTCTTTGCTTCTTTCCCTTCTTTTTCTGAACAACAGTAATGCTTTTTTGCTAAGCCAGATCTTAAAGCTTTCTTTTGCTTATCAGTTGAAAATTTCAGCTGGTTTCACCCCCCCTCCTCTAGGTGACTTTCCAGTTCTCTTCATATTTGCCTAGCATGCTTCAAAACTAAACCCTAAACTCCAACCAGGCAACATTTGGGATAATAACATCAAGTAGGTTTGGCTCCACGTACGGAATCAACTTACCTAAAATCTGATAACTTTGAATTAAGATATAATCATGCAATTTAAAGACGCTGAGAAATGTCATTTTGAAAAACCTCATTGTTATTCTCCTTTTACTGATATGAGCAGTTTCTAGAGAGCAGTGTTCATGGAAATAATGAATTACAAGGAAATGTGTTTCCCATGTCATAATTAATCAGAAATGCTTCCTTAAATAGACATTTGGGTTAATTAATCTCCAAACAACTTATCTGAAGATTTGACAAAAATATTTCAAATTAAGCATTAAAAGAGATACCCTCTAGATGTATTCCAGGGCAAATAACATGCTAACAAATAACATGCTAATTGTTTTTAAAAAAAAACAATTCTACTTTAATATACCTCACCCTATAAAATACTTCACGGATATTTTTTGAAGAGAAAAATCACAAAGAAATGATGTGACTGTCTGGAACGAGCGTTCCTGTCATTTTCACTGTGTGACTATTTTATGACTCAAACTCCACCACTCACTTGGCAGATGATATGACCACTGAACGCTCGTCAGAATTGATGATTTTCGTAAGATGAGTTGCAACTGAGTCTTCATAAATTGTCATCTGAAAAAAGTAAAAAAACCTACACTGTATTATTGCTGCCGGCATGTATACCACTCAGTTCTTACTGCTCCAGAAATGGGACCATTCGCACCATGTGTGAGACAGGGTGATGGCAATAATGAAAATACATAAGGGAATCACTATGCCAAATAAGTATTTCCTTTCTTTGAAAGACTTTTGGGTTTTTGAATTATTTTCATTCCCCCCTTTTTGATTTTTAGAATTCCTTAAATTCTTTGAAGAATCCATAAAACCCCTTTAAAAAATTGTAGAATGTCAAACACCCAGGTCACTACGAAAGTTTTGAGATAAACTGTGTAATGGTCCTTTGTTTCACTTATTTCCAAGAAACACAGTTGACAGCATCCCTTCTGATTCACCCGTGCTCAGCTTATCAGTGTTGTTGAGAGGGCTTCATCTGCTTCCATCCACGTGGATTTTATGTTTCTGGATTTTTGTGTACCCCAAAACTTTCGTAATGACCCAAATACCTGAATATACACAGAATTCCTATAAGTGAAAAAAAAAACACTCTATAATAATAAAAAATGGAGAAAAGAGGCTCAGCACCTGTAGCATAGTGATTACGGCACCAGCCAAATACACCAAAGGTGGTGGGTTTGAACCCTGGCCTGGGCCTGCTAAACAACAATGACAACTGCAACAAAAAATAGCCAGGCACATCAACCCTGTGAAGTCAGGGGTACAGAGGTTGTTTTGATGCCCATTTTATAGGAGAGAAGCCTGAGGTTCAAAGAAGTGTGAGAACTAGAAAGATGTAGAACAATGGATTGCACTTTAGGTTTCCTGACCCCCAACCCCAGGGGGCTTCTATGCACCTCAGTTACCTCTCTGAGGCAATCTATTCCATCACAAAAATCAATATTATCTCATGTACCCAGTAAACATCCTACTTTTTGAGCCACTACCCTGAAGTACACAGTATGTCGTGTGTTTAATTAAATCAAAAGCAATTAAAACTTTCTTTTATTAAAAAAAAAAATAGCCAGGCATTGTGGTGCCTGGCTACCTACTTGGGAGGCTGAGCCAAGAGAATCACTTAAGCCCAGGATTTTGAGGTTGCTGTGAGCTGTGACACTATGGGACTCTACCAAAGGAGACATAGTGAGGCTCTGTCTCAAAAAAACAAAAACAAAAACAAAAAACAAAAAAACAAAACTCGGTGCCCTTAGCTCGGTGAGTAGGGCGCCAACCACACACATTGAAGGTGGCAGGTTTGAGCCTGGCCCAGGCCTGTTAAACAACAATGACATCAACTGCAATCAAAAAATAGCTGGGCCTTGTGGCAGGTGCCAAATACTCGGGAGGCTGAGGCAAAAGAATTGCTTAAGCCCAAGAGTTTGAGGTTGCTGTGAGCTGTGACGCCACAGCACTCTACCAAGGGCGACACAGTGAGACTCTGTCTCAAAAAAAAAAAAAAAAAGACAAAAGAAATTTAAACATGAAAAGATGCAAATGGATCATAAACAGATGGGAAGGTATTCAGACTCATCAGTCATCAAATAAAACTATTATAAAACCCGAGCAGTACTCCATCCCATATATACCAGAACAGCTAAAAGCAAAACCACAAATGAAAAATCCCAAGTGCTGGCAAGGCTGGGGAGCGAGTGAATCACATGCACTACTGATGGGAGTGCAAACTGACAAAAACACCCTAAAAAAATATTTCATAGTATCTATTAAAGTACAACAGGTTTAATGTAACCATGTTAGATTGTATTAAAAAAAATTAGCACATTGTACCCCACATATGCATGAATGTATTCATGATCTATAGGTATCTGACAATAAATTAAAAAAAAATACAACAGATGCATTCATGCCACAGGATTCAGAAATTTACTTCTGCATATATACCCCAAAGAAATGCAGATCTGTGTTCACCAAAAGACATGCGCTAGAATGTTCTCAGCGGCATTCATTCCCTATTAGAAGGGATAACACACTGCAGTATCACTGTGAAACAGGATACGATAGGACAATGACAATGAGTGATCTCCAGCCATGCCACGATGGAGATAAATCGGAGGAACATAATGCTCAGTGAGAAGATAATGAAACAAGACAGCATAAAACATTATTTATGTTATAAAGTACAAAACCGGGTCAAAGTCATCTGTGCTGTCAGATGTCAAAAGAGTGGTTATTTGGGTGGGAGTTATGGGTAGTGACTGAGGGGGACTTGTGGGGGGCTTGAAAGCTGTCCTGGGTATTGATTACATAAGTTTGTTTAGGTTGTAAAAATTTAGCAAACTGTACACTTATGATATATGCACTTTTCTGTACGTATACTTCAATAAAAAGTTCTTTTAGGGTGGTGCGTGTAGCTCAAGGAGTAGGACACCGGCCCATATACTGCAGGGGGCAGGTTCAAACCCAGCCCCAGCCAAAAACTGCAAAAAAAAAGTATTTTTCAATGCTGAATGCACTATCATACCATCATGTAAATAAATATTTCTCTCAAATAACAAAATAACCAACAGGACGCAAGTGTACATATCCCCCTTCCTATTTGACTGGAATTTTAATATCCGATTGAAAGAACACATCTTTCCAACATGTAAAAATGTACACAACATTCAAACAGCTTCGTATTTAGACCCTGCCATCAAAAGTTCAGATGGAATGGTGTCGCAGGCCATGCAACTCAAAACTTTCTACTATAAATGATCTGCTCTTTGCAAGATGGCCTCCTCTGCACTCCTGCTGACTCAAATATCTTTTTACTGCTTTTTACCAATTAGCATCTGTTTATTCAGATTTAATTGAAGATTCAATTAATGTCCCTCCCCACATAAAGCCTTCCTGACTGGCCTCTTCCCAAAGGAATTTCATTCCTAATTTACATTTAATTCTACCAGTGGGTAAGTCAGGCAGCATGTTACTCTGAATTTCTATCTTCCCATCCTTCAAAGGCAGACCACGTATGGGAAAGCAATTTTACATGAAAGAGAAAGGAGGGGAGGGCAGGCACACCACGGTGGTACATAATATTGCACTGAACCCCAAACCCACTTTATTGATCTCTTTGTTTAAACACTAAAAATTGCATCTTTACAGTTAAGATCAGAAAAAGGAAATCACATCTTAAAATGCAAAAGAGAAAAACATTCTTCAAAGATTAGTTTTCTCCGCAGCATAGAAAATATTTTACATCATTAATGCCATTAATTAATGAGTTCATTAATGTCAATGACTAATTTATTCATTAATGATATCTGAAATTCACATTTAAAAACCCAAGCTTTTGTCTGTTAAAAATGTTCAAAGATAAAAATACACAACCTCTTTCAGAGGAAAATAAAATAACCTTTATGTCCAAGGATAAAATAATTGATATCACTTATTAACCTATTATGTAGTTATAACAGGTTAGCAGGGTCAGGGAGGTAAGTAAGCATAAGTTAACATTCTGTACTGTGTACCAGATACTAGGATTAAAAAGCATGTTGTGTGTGTGTACCCCTTTAACTGTCCTGTTTCATAGCCAAGGAACCTGAGGCTTAGCTGACTTGTGTGATTTGCCTAAGACCCACAACTAAATGTACTCAAACTAAGAATGTATGTTTAGCTTACTTTTTGTTTGACACAGAGCCTCATTATGTCGTCCTCAGTAGAGTGCCCTAGTGTCACAGCTTACGGCAACCTCACACTCTTGGGCTTAAGCAATTCTCTTGCCTCAGCCTTCCGAGTAGCTGGGACTACCACAATGCCTGGCTATTTGTTTGTTGTAGTTATTGTTGTTTAGCCGGCCCAGGCTGGGTTTGAACCGGCAGCTTGGTGTATGTGGCCAGCGCCCTAACCACTGAACTACGGGCACCCAGTCTATTTAGCTTACTTTTATTGCCATTTTCTTTTTCTTTCTTTTCTTTTTTTTTTTTTTTTAGACAGAGCCTCAATCTGTCCCCCTAGGTTAGAGTGCGGTGGCATCACAGCTCACAGCAACCTCCAACTCCTGGGCTCAAGCGAGTCTCCTGCCTCCCAAATAGCTGGGACCACAGGTGCCTGCCACAACACCTGGCTATTTTTTGGTTGCAGCAGTCATTGTTGTTTGGTGGGCCGGGCTGGATTCGAACCTGCCACCTCAGGTGTATATGGCTGGTGCCTTAGCCACTTGAGCCACAGGCACTGAGCCTTACTGCCATTTTCAATGTAAAAAATATCACATACAGTAAAGTACATTCCTGGTGTCAGCCAAAGCTGTTCAGTCCCTGCTCAGGGCCATTCAGCACACTTATTTAATGTGTAATTTTAAAGTTTGTTCTCCATTTACTATAAAAGTAGGTTTTTAAAATTTTTCATTCAAAACCATTTTGCCCTAAAAAATTAAAATTTCCTGCACATCTGTACAAATTTACCTTATATTTAATGATTAAATATAAGTGACAAAAGTAAATTTTCTACCTTTATTTTATAGGTATGGAAGTAGGTATTTCTGAAGTATGTAGAAGAAAAGAATTCCCATTTTTGTCTTTTTGGAAAGGAAATTAATAACATTTACAAATATGGGCTCGGCGCCTATGGCTCAAGTGGCTAAGGCGCCAGCCATATACACCTGAGCTGGCAGGTTCGAATCCAGCCCGGACCCACCAAACAACAATGATGGCTGCAACCAAAAAATAGCCTGGCATTGTGGCAGGCGCCTGTAGTCCCAGTTACTTGGGAGGCTGAGGCAAGAGACTTGCTTGAGCCCAGGAGTTGGAGGTTGCTGTGAGCTGTGATGCCACAGCACTCTACCCGGGGTGACAGCCTAAGGCTCTGTCTCAAAAAAAAAAAAAAAAATTTACAAATACGATTAAAAAGAAAGGACTGCTTTCAAAAAAACATGTGTTATGTTTCTAGTCAGAATAATATTACAACTAAAATGCTTCTGGAAATAAAGTTGTAAATACATTAATCTTCAATACTTATTACCTCTGTGTGATATTACTATAAATTATTTTTTATTTTCCTTTTTAAGTAATTTTGTATTTTCCAAATTTCCTAGAAGCAGTTTTTTGCTACTTTTATATCAAAAAAAGTTTTAAAAATACAATTATCTTCTCTAAGGAACGGCCCCATATTTCTGGTTATCGTTGCTTGCCTTAGTTTGGACAAGAGCATAATTTTCTTAATGACAAAACAAAGGTTTCAACTGTAAAATAAACAGATAAATTTCCCTAAAGGGAAAAATAAGCTCTCACAGATCAAATGGTCTTCATGAGTCAGAGAATAATCCTTTGAAAGTCAGGTTCTGTTTTAAATCTCCACTGCTTTAAGGCTTAATCAGAACACAGAATCTTTAAAAAGGTCTAAAAACTTTAGTCATCTGTGGTTAGGGGCAGGGATGGAATGAAGCGGGCTGTCTTTCTTTGTTTTATGTGGGTCAACAGGCTTAACCCAGAGGCCTGTCCTGCTGCCCCCTCCAAAGACCAGGCAAAGCATTAAGAGAGAGAAGCTGTAGAATATTCTGGCTACGAGTATTAGTGTGCCTGGAGACTGTTTAAGGGAGCTGCACTAACACCTAACAATCAAATGGATGCTCCTGCCCAGTGCAGAAGCCAAGTAAAAGCTGTCAGGAAGGTGTCACAAGCTGGTCTTCATGCTAATAGAAAGGAAACAAGCAGGTAGAATATTCAGGGAGAACATCATGGCTGGGGCTTTACAACACACTTGTTGTCATTTAATCCTCACAACTCTGTAGCCTCATTTTACAGGGGAAGGAACAGAGGCCCAGGAAGGCCAGTGACTAGGCTAAGCTGGCATTCTCCGTGTGGGTGGGCACCGATGGATTCTAACCTAGACCTTCGGCATTCGTCTCTGAGAAGGAGAGGACTAGAAGGAGCTAATGAGACCATACCCCAAAAGAAAATTAAGTATACCTGCTACCATAGCTTACGAGTTTTCTCATTTCTTCAAGATATTGACCCCCCCCCCCATTTCAAATGATTTTTAAAAACGGGTTGAGTCTTACATATAACTCTTCAGATGCTTCTGGAGTTTCCGGAAGTAGAGAAGCCTTTGGTGGCAATTTGAGTTCATATGTCATTACACTCCACCTGAAAGGAGAAAAATCTTAGCTCTAAAATTCCTTTAAATTGTAATAAATTGTTCCCATCTCATATACTTATATTCATGAACTAGGGTTTATTGTATCTTAAAACAGCACCCATAGCATGGTGGTTAGGGCACCAGCCATATACACAGAGGCTGGCAGATTCAGGTTGGAACCCAGCTTGGGCCGGCTAACCAGCAATGACAATTGCAACAAAAGAAATGGTCAGGGGTAGTGGCAGGTGCTATAGTCCCAGCTACTTGGGAGCCTGAGGTAAGACAATCACTTAAGCCCAGGAGTTTGAGGTTGCTGTGGGCTGTGAGGCCATGGCACTCTACCAAGGATGACATAGTGAGACTGTCTCAAAAGCAAACAAACAAGACAGCTGAAATGGGGATAAAGATGGAATTTTGGTTATTTCGTGAAATGCTGAATTCATAATTTATGATTTCTGCATCTTACTATTTCTCTGATTAGCGCCTTCCAAACATTGAAGGCCATAGCCCTTAGTAAAAAACGTGCATATATGCAATGTCTTCTTATTTTTCTATTCTTTCTACTCTACTTTTTAAATAATGCTTACTATTTACTAACTAAACTACCAGGTACGGACGAGTCACAATCCTAAATTCTAAAACAATGTCCTGGGTTAAATACATGCATACTACCTAGGAAAAGAAAATTAGCAAACTATTCCTTCTTAAATTAAGAAAGAGTGAGGGTAAGCATGGGATTAATAGGGAGATATTACTAATATGTAATTGAAGTAAATTTATTTCAATTAGCTATAAGTATTAATTTCAAAGCAAATACTGAATCACTGAAATACGCAATCACTATAAGAAAGCGATCAACCCAGAATAAGTCCTATCTTCTACCTAAAATAATAATTCCCAGATGTGGGAAGAAAAAAGTAGATAAGAGCATTATCATAAATTAATAGGATAAAAGGATGTGAAATAAAGATTTTATACAAAACAAAGCATGATAAAAGCAGTACTATAAAACAAAAATTTTAAGTAGGACACAGCTGAAACCAGAGATAGAACCTACAGGAAAATCCAAGATCAATATTTAAACTGAGCCTACTGTGTGATTAAGACTAATGAGAATAAATCTTTGCATAAAAATCCAAATTACCAGAAAATCCCCTAATAGACAAATACATTAGGATACGTAAACTGACCATTTACAGCTATTATCCAACCTGTGGCCTGCAGACCACATGCTGATTTTTTGCAGGCTTTTTGCTTATCTGTGGTGTTGAATGCCACAAAAATTATGCATGGACCTTTTTTTCACTAATCAGCTTTCATTAGCAGTTAGTGTTTGTGTGTTTTAGTGTGTGGCCCAAGACAACTCTTATTCCAAGGTGCGGCAGAGAAATACAAAGGTTAAACACCCCTGATTCAACACTTGACATGAAAATGCTATAAACAAATTTATATTTGAGCACTAAAAACCATTCATCCATGCGTTCATTCACTCATCCCTGCAACCAACATACTATATTGAACATCTCAGAGTGACAGAGAGGGTCTGGAAACAGGAGGGTGAATAAAGCTTCTCTAATGAAGCTTATACTTTAGTGCAAAAAACAGGTGTACTATAAATAAAGAAGTAAAACAATTAAACTTCACAAATATCCTCACAGAGAAAACTGTAACTGGAAACACAAAAGTCAAGTTCCTTATAGTTGGAGATACTTGTCAGGTCAAAAGACAAAGAAATCCACTGAAATGCCTCGATTCCTTGCACCTTCCAATGTATACTTCCCCCTCAAAAGGAAATGGTTGGAGCTGAAGAAACAGAAAATAGTGGCAACAAGAGATGAAAGTGTGAAGAAGAGACCAGGACCCACGGCACATGTGGTAAGGGGAAAAAATGCAATGCTGAAGAAAGGGCTGGAGAACTAGAGTCAATATTCCAGTCCATGCTGCCAGTTCTGTCACTCATTAGCTATGTAACCTAGATAATGTAAAAACCTCCTTTGCTTTTACTAGTAAAATGGAGATAATAATATTAGCTATCTCTAGGAGTACAGGGGTGACTAAATGAGATGGTATATAAAAGAAAGGAACTAGATGTGCTGGACAGACAAAAAACGAGTAAGTTGCTCTTACTCCGATTGTCTCTACAAACTTCAATTTAATCTTCATAAAACAGTCATAACAAGGCTTTACTGAGCCATCCAGAGTGTTGAGAACAAATAAATTAACACAGGAAAGGTATATATATATTTAGAATATTCAACAATGATTTTTTTTCACCTGCTCTTTACAAACAGAAAATTAATATGGAAAACATAAGAACGAAAGTTGTTTATGTTTCTAGTAATAATGGTTGTAGGGTTTTGAATCCCTCTGCATTTTTTTTCTTATGTTTTTTCCAAGCCTGTAGGAATTTCACGGGGGTTGTAGGGGTGGTGATGGTGGTGGTGGTGTTTCTTAGCTAACCACTGGGAAAAGTGAATTTCTATAGTACACAAGGGAAAAAGCACACACCCAGGGTAGAAGAAATGCCGAATAGTATTTCCTAGAATGAAATAGGAGTGGCCTATAATATAGAGAGCATTTAAAATACTCTTGCGTTGTTTTGGTAAACACAGAATCTAATCCAAAGGTTGTCTGGGAAATCACCTCCCGGCTCTTTTATACATGATGGTGATTTTATTTATTTATTTCCGATCTTTTTCCCCCCAGCTTTAGTAAGGTATAATTAACAAAAATTGTACACAAGGCATATATTTAAGGCATACCAACGATGTCTTGATATACATACATCACATACATCATGAAATAATCACCACCATGATGTAATTAACATACCCATCACTTCACATAGTTACCCTTTTCCTTTTCTTTTTTAACCTCTAAGTGCTTGTAAAAACTGCGGATTAAATCCAGCACCATGCTGGGCTATAAACTTTTATTCACACAAACTACTGGAGTGTCCCTCTCACACCATATTTTGGATAAATACAAATGCTCTACTGCCTGGCGCTCTTTTAAAATACTATGCGCACAAAAGAATCAAACATTGCAATGTTACCTTATGATGGGCAAGGTTACAATTAATTAGGTTATAGCTCATCTTAGAGTAATTACATTTTAGACTGGTGGCTCCCTGATGAGATTTTGTTATTTTCGGGAAGAGTTCCACAGATGGCTAATTCTATCAAAGTTGCTTTGATTCATGCAAGCTCAAGTTTATAATGATATTTTGACATCTGTCTTCTACTTACTGGCAGAGGGTGAGGGGTTCCTGCCATCTGAGTCCTGTTCTCTGGACATTCAGAGAGAAAGCAGTTAAGAGAATAGCAAAACCTAGTCGGGCACAGTGGCTCATGCCTGTAATCCTAGCACTCTGGGAGGCTGAGGCTGGTGGACTGCCTGAGCTCACTGGTTCGAGAGACAAGCCTGAGCCAGAACAAGACCTTATCTCTAAAAATACTGGGGCATTGTGATGGGCACTTGTAATCCTAGCTACTTGGGTGGATAACGCAAGAGAATCATGTAAGCCCAAGAGTTTGAGGTTGCTGTGAGCTGTGATGCCAGAGAACTCTACTGAGGGTAACAAAAATGAAACTCTTGTCTCAAAAAAAAAAAAAAATAGCATAACCCCAATGGCAATTGCTTCCTTTGAAGCAATCTTCCTAATATTTCCCTGTCCCTACAAAAGGATTATTTATGCATGATGTGGCAGGAGCTAAGGGAACCAGGTTTGCTAAAGTAATTACAGTGATAGGAATGTATCAGCCTCAGATGTTACTGAGGTTGCCCATTCTATCCTAGTACAGGAGAAGTACCAGTTACTCCTTTTTTTTACTGGCTACCTTAAGAAAAAAGTTACTTTTTGTTGATCTTTCATGGTTTAACTTTTTAATGGAATAGAAAATAATACTTAGCATCCAGTAAGTTATGCTTTTAAATTTTTAGAAAACTCTTGTGTATTTTTAAGCTGCTGATTTATAATATATACATCTATAGGGTACAAAGTGATATTCTGGTTTGTGAATACAATGTTCATTAGTGAAATCAAGCTCTTAACATGTCCATCACCCAAAATACTTAACAGTTTCTCATAGTGAGAACATCTGAAATTTATTTTCAGCAGTTTTGAAATGTATAGTCCTCTATTATTAGAACTCTATTCACCACACTGTGCAATTAAAAAAAAAGATTATTTATCTTTTGTAATGTTTAGTTCTTTGTTGGCTCAATTCATTCTTTCTTTTTTTTGAGGCAGGGTCTCACTCTGTTGCCTGGGTCAGAATGCATAGCTCACTGCAACCTCAAACCTCTAAGCTCAAGTGATCTTCCTGGCTTGGCCTCTGGAGAAGCTGGGATTACAGGCACACACCACCATGTCCTACTAATTTAATTTTTTGCAGAGACTGAGTCTTACTATATTGCTGAGCATGGTCTGGTCTTGACCTCCTGGGCTCAAGCCCGCCTTCTGTCTCAGCCTCTTGATGTATGAGATATTCTAATAAATCTACACTTTTTTTCCCTGAGAAATCCAGACCTCAGTATAAAATGAGGATGTGTTCCCAAATCTAAAGTCTATGTCTTTCTTAGCGCTTCTGAAACCACAAGATGATGGGATCCTACCTATTATCTTCATCAAAAGCCCCCCTTAAAAATTTATTTCAGCTTTGTGATCTAAACATTAAGTAAAAGTAAATAGTATCAACCTACTCTTCTGTCTTTAAAATAATGCGACCATCAGACTAGTTTTTTTTTTTTTTTTTATAATTTATTCATTCGCTCCAAAAACACCTTCATGGAGCAACTTCTCTGTGCCAGGACCTGTTCTCAATAGTTCTCAGGGACAAAACTGTGGACAAAACTGGGAAAACTCTGCCTTCCTGGGGCTTCTACTCAGTAGAATTTAAATTATTAAAAAATGATTTCAGTATTTTTTTTCAGTCTACTTTTAGAGAAGAATGCACTCTCTTACCTGTCCAGCATTTTGGTACTGGCCCGTTCCAGCTTCTCTAGTATCTGAGGAAGTTGGGTATCATCATCGTATGAGGCTCCCCAGCCAAGAACTCGAGCAAGGTCATTTCCTGTACCCAAAGGCAGTACGCCCACCTGACACTAAGAGACAGCACAACAGGAAGACCTTCAGACAAGTTAAGAAATAAAGGCAATGTGTTTCTGTCCCTCCCCAGTAAATATGTTAGCGTGCATTCATGTTAACTAGCCATAAAAAGAATTAGCACTTGCCCGTTTATTCAAGTTGAGCTTATCAATTTCTGACAAAACCCAACCCACACTTCCATCTCCTCCACAGACAAGGATCCGGAAATTGTCAAACTCCTGAAATAATTTTAAGCTGAAAGTAAAATGCATTTTAAGTTAGTTAAATAAATAAAAATCATTTCCCTCAATTCTTTGATATTCTGTATTTATTGGTATTCATTTGCATTCAGATTAAGTACATGGGTCATTATGAAAGCTTTAGCATAAACAAAAAAAATTGAGAAACTTAACATCTGAACAGATGGAAACAAATGAAGCCCTCCCAACAACATCGATCAGCTGAGCGAGTTGAAACTTGCATGGTGCAGTGGACTGTGCTTCTTGGGAGTGAAATAATGCACCATAACACAGTCCATCTCAAAACTTTCGTAGTGACACTCCTATAAGAACTCTTCCTCACATATTAATTGTGCTGTAAACATTAATGTAGGTGCAATTTTAACTCAAGAAAACTTCTAAACCATAAGCAGGAAAGAGAATTCTAAGGAGAAATGAAAACAAAATTAGGAGGAAAGAGGAAATAAGGAAACAAAAAAGAAGCAAAAACTGGGAAAAGGAAAGTTATATGAAACGGTGAAAGTAGCAGTTTTTCTCTTTCCATCACAAGGACAAGCTATTTCTTTAAACCAGTGGTGGGGAATACAGAGTGCTGATGCTAAGGAGAGGCAGTGTTCAATTCATTCAACTCCCTTTTTATATTCCTCTTCTCCTAGTCTCAGGCCAATCCTTTCCTCCTATCTTCCTTCATCTCAGTCTTGACACATCCCGTGTCCTAAAAGTATCTTTGTACACTTCAGGTATTGTGGAAAATCTGAAAATGTATTAGAGGATCAATCTCAAGAAGTTTCACAAAGAGAGATCCTTGGAGTCCTAGAGGATGAATGGAGAAAAAAAAATGGGAACAAACAAGTTAAAAGAGTATGGAACTACAAAGGATTATAAAGCAGATGTGTTAGAAAGGGGGAACAAAAGGCTTGGCACCTGTGGCTCAAGTGGCTAAGGTGCCAGCCACATACACCTAAGGAGGTGGGTTTGAATCCAGCCCGGGCCTGCCAAATAACAATGATGGCTGCAACCAAAAAAAAAAAAATTGCTGGGCGCTGTGGCAGGTGCCTGTGGTCCCAGCTACTTGGGAGGCTGAGGCAGGAGACTCGCTTGAGCCTAGGAGTTGGAGGTTGCTGTGAGCTGTGATGCCAAGGCACTCTAACAGTTTGAGGCTCTGTCTTAAAAAAAAAAA